>VMDO01004225.1:0-39491 GCA_007922755.1 Pedetes capensis
GATAGAAACTTTTCCTGTAGTGGTCTTTGTTTTTATCTTGTTAGAACAATTACATGCGATTTCTAGTCCATTTATATTGACCTCATTCTTATCTTCCCTCCCCCCCTTTTATTATGATCTGACCTTTGAGTAGGATTTTTCCTTCTTGTAATTTTGAATCAGCTCCCTCATATGAGTGAGAACATGTGTTGTTTCTCTTCCTGAGCTTGTGTTCGTTCACTGAAAATAATTTTCTCTAATTCCATCCTACTTGATTGCTGAATAGTATTCCGTTGTGTATATATACCATAGTTTTTTTATCCATTCTTCTGTTGAAGGGCACTTTGGTTGATTCCATATCTTTGCTATTGTGAAAAGCGCTGCATTGAACATGGAGATGCAGGTGTCTCTGTGATGTGATGACCCATCTCCCTTTGGGTAAATTATGGTAGATTTATTTTTAGTTTTTTGAGGTACCTCCATATTGATTTCCATAGTGGTTGCACCAATTTACAGCTCCACCAACAATGTAAAAGTGTTCCCTTTTCCCGCAACCTCACCAGCATTTGTTGTTGTTTGTTTTATTGATCTTGGCCATTCTTACTGGTGTAAGGTGAAATCTCAGCGTTGTTGTGATTTGCATTTCCCTAATGGCTAAGGATGTTGAGCACCTTTTCATGTGTTTCATGGCTTTACGGACCTCTTCATTTGAGAACTGTCTACTCAGTTCCTTTGCCCATTTGTGTATTGGGTTGTTTGGTTTTTGTGGAGTTTTTTTCTTGAGTTCTTTATAAATTCTAGTAATTAGACCTTTGTCAGATGTATAAAATGCGAAGATTTTTTTCCCATTCGGTGGAGGTTTCCTTGACTCTGTTAATTATTTCTTTTGCTGTGCAGAAGCTTTTTAATTTCATGTGGTCCCATTTATCTATTCTTGTTGCAATTTCTTGAGCAATTGGGGTCCTATTAAGGAAATCTTTTCCAATGCCTATATATATGATGGAGTATATTGCCTGTCTTGCCTTCTATAAGTTTTAAAGTTTCTGGTTTTATGTTGAGATCTTTTATCCATTTTGAGTTAACTCTCGTCACACCAGTTTCTATGAGCAGGTTATCATTCCCATTTTATAGATGATAAAGTGGGTATCTAAGAGGCTGACTTGCTCAAGATCACACAGCCCTTGATGGCAAGAGTGAGATTTGAGCTGTCTGGATACTGTGTTATCCTTGTGGGCTTTCACTGATACAGTGCAGGGCCCTCTCTTTAGTCATCACGAAAAAGATAGAAGCCAATTTCTGCAGTGGCCACATTGTACCTGTGGTCCCTTTAATCTTGCCCTTCCCATGCGGACTACATAGGACAGGACTGAAATCTCACTGTGTCCTTAAGTTTCTGGAACTCGGTGAGTGCTGGCTTTAAGAGTTACTTCCTTTCTCTTGTTAGCCCCGCCTGTGAGATTCCTTGGTTGAGATGTCCTGCAGGGGAGGGTGGTAGACCTGGGCTATTCATTTGTTGGTTGGTGACTCATTCACTCGGAAATGATTTACTCTGCCCTTTACTGTGAACCAAATGGTGTCTCCATCTGGATGTGGGGCCTGGCAAAGGCTTCTGTGAGGAAAGTGAGAGAGGAGCACTCTTGGCTGAAGGGATGGCCACAGAGAGGCTCTGGGTGGAGAAGAGTGCTGACTGTTTGCAGTGACAGCAGAATCCTTAGCTCTATCACTTCTTTACTTTGCAAACATTGCCCCTCTGTGCCTTGGTTTCTTCATCTATAAAGTAGGGATACTAGTCGCTGCTTGGAATTGCTTTGTTATATTTTAAAATATTAAAATTCTGAAGGGTACTAAAAGGCTTATATCTTAAAACCAGTTCCCTTTTCTACTTCTTCCCGTCACTCAGTGACACTTTCAACTCTTTCACCTTTCTTTTGGTTATATTTCTAAAAATCTTGAGTCTGTTGCTCTTTTATCAATATTATGCTGCTAATTGAAGATTCAACTGTGACGTCATTGGTCCTACTTTCTCCCAACATGGTTATAAGCATGATTTTGATTGAATTTCTGGGCATTTTTTTTTTTCTTTAAGGGTATGTATATATTCACAGGGGCTGGGATTTAGCTCAGTTGGTGGAGCGCCGCTGTGCAGTCTCTGAGGTCCCGAGTTCGATTCCCAGCACCGCAAAAATGGGAGAAGGATGTGGCAACCCACTCTCAAGGCAATCCCGAAAAAATCTAACATTGAAAATCCTGTGAGGGTCGCTATGAGTCGGAGACGACTCGATGGCACCTAACAACAACAACAACAACAGCATATATTCACAGCTGGTCTGGGTAATGTTTTATTATTACATTTTTTTTCTCCTCTAACATTTTCTTTGTTTTGTTTTGATTTTTTTTGAGATGGAGTATCACTGTGTTGCCCAGGCTGGCCTTAAGGTCCTAGGCTCAAGTGATCCTCCTGCTTCAGCCTCCTGAATAGTTAGGACTACTGGTGCATCCCATCATGTCCAGCTTCTTTTTCCTACAATTAATAATTTCCTCATTAAACAAAAAAAGTTGCTTAGTTTTGTTAGTAATTGTCATTATATTTCTCTAAATACTACAATATATTGGTCAGAAACATAGTAATAATTTTTCTAAAATTTCTCAAACACATCACTGATCAGCCAGTTTGATCTGACAGAAGAGACTTAAATTAGAAGGAAGAGCCAGGCACTGTAGCACATGCCTATAATCCCAGCTACTTGGGAGGCTGGGGCAGGAGGACCTCAAATTCAAGGCCAGAGGCAGCCTATGCAACTTAGTGAGACCCTGTCTCAAAATAAAAAATAAAGCCGGGCGCGGTGGTGCACGCCTGTAATCCCAGCAGCTTGGGAGGTGGAGGCATGAGGATCGCAAGTTCGAGGCCAGAAGCAGTCTGTGTAATTTAGCGAGACCTTGTCTCAAAAAGTTAAAAAGTGGGCGGAGGGTGCAGCTCAGTGGTCCATCACATGCAGAGCATACAGGTGCAAGGCCCTGGGTTCAACTCCCAGTACCAAAAATAAATAAATAAAATAAATAAATAAATAAATAAATAAATAAATGAATTAATTAAAAATGGTGCTGGAGGTGCACCTTAGTGGTAGATCACTTTCCTCGCTTGCACAAAGCCCTGAGTTTAACCCCAGTACTGAAAAAAAAAAAAAAAAAAATTAGAAGTAGTTCTTCTTGGTGAAAACTGTTAAAATGAAATTGTGGAAGTAGGCTGTGTGTCCTTGAGGAGACCTACATGAGGCTTTCTAGGCTCGGTCCGCTTTGGGCTCTGGGGTTATTGTTTTCTCACACTGGAGTTTCAAGGCTTGAAATTAATATTAGCATTCAAAAGATCAGAATTAATAATTGATCATTGATGAGTAATAATCTTTAAGTGAGTTTCAGATTGTAATTTAGCACGAGCTACTACCATCTCATTTATTTATTTTTTGCCATACTTGGGGGTCAAATCCAGGGCCTTGCACATACTTTGCATGTGTTCTACCACTGGGCTGCACCTCCAGCCCGATTTTATTTTTTTGACACTAGGTTTCACTAAGTTATGCAGGCTGCCTCTGGCTTTGAATTTGCAATCTTCCTGCCTCATCCTCCAAGTCACTGGGATTAGAGGAATGTGCCACTGTACCTGGCAACTCATCTTTTTTTTAACAGTCCCGACACTATGTAAGCACAGTTAGTAGTAACTGTATTAAAAGTGTCTATTTCTAATGTCAATTTCTTTCTACTCTTGACAATTGGATCCTTTTAGATTAGGTACATTATTTGCTATGAATAGTATTTCCATCTTCAAAAAAGATTAAAGAATTTAAAATCTGGTAGTGATTTTACACTTCTTGAGGTACCATATTTTCTTGATTCTAACCTGCACCCTTTCAAGAGTTTTAGAGGGCTACAGAATCAGTTGTGGTTTAGAATCATATGTGGATTGGATTCCCACTGGAGCTCTCAAGAGAGTTTTCCTAACCATGATCTAATCCACGTGTGATTCTAATCCACATCTGATTTTGTAGTCCTCTAAAACTCTTGAAAGGGTGTGGATTAGAATCAAAATTATGCGATATATCAAAAATTAAATAGTGCAAGATTAACTATTTTAGTATTGAATACCTTAATTAGTGTTGAATATTAAGATATTTTATTGAAAGTTAAGGAACTTGTAAGACCAGTTAAAATGTGTCTAGCATACTGGAATTTGGGATGACAATTGAAATCCAAGTTTATTTAAAATAAAAAGCCAGGCCAGGCATGGTGGTACATGCCTGTAATCCCAGCACTTGGGAAGTGGAGGTAGGAGGATCATGAATTTCAGATGGCCTATAGAGTGAGACCCTATTTAAAAACAAAACCAAAACAAACAAAAAACCCAGTATATCTTCTCTATTTTTTATTTGTTGTTGTTGTGGTTGTTGTTAGGTTCCATCCAGTCGAGTCATCTCTGACTCATAGCAATCCTCAGGGAGAGTTTTCAATGGCTGACTGTTTTTAGGATTGTTTTGGGAGTGAACTGCCACATCTTTCTCCTACTTTTTTATTTAGTAACTCATTAGGTGGGCTAATAGGTCCATAGGGACGTCAGTATGTCGTCTGAGGTGTGCCTTCACACAGTTGAGTAATTCATCTGGTGGCATTTAAATCCTTCTTGGCAAGTCTATAACTTCACAGGCCTAGGTTTCTTATTTTATAAAATGAAGGGATTGGATTAAATAATTTCTAATAATCAAAGATTATCCCTTTGTTTTTCAGTGTCTGTGTACTGTAGAGATATTTTGGTAGCTTACTGCACCATTTAATAGGACTGTTTTCCTCATCGTTAACCATATTCTTTCTTAGTTCTGTTTAAGATCATTTCTGGTATCTTGTGATGAAGTAGCTATTACCATCAGCTCCGCAGCCATGGAGAATCTAATTTAAGTTTTTATTCCATCTGTTTATAGGCCCTTTGTCACTGCAGGGAACCATGGACAACCGTCATTTCACCACCTTGAGCCATGCACTGCAGACACAGTGCTGTATTTCTTCTCCCAGCAACTTGATGAGCCAACAGTATAGACCCTACAGTTTCTTCACTAAATGTATGTAGAATAGCCCCAAACTTCTCATTTCGTGAAACAGGAAAATAAGAGGTATTTTCATGTGTTAATTTTTCTTCTTTCTTAAATGAATTAACAGTGACTATTAACTGTTAATTAAATAGTTAATTGACTAGTTTACGATGTACTATTAAAAGCTTGCAGCTGTACCACTGTGGCATCTGATCCTGTCAGATTTTGGAAACTAATCAGGGTTGGGCCTGGTTAGTACTTGTATGGGAGACCACTTGGGAACATCAGATAGTGTAGGCTTGGGAGAAGAACCCAGCAACCCACTCCCAAGACATAATCAGCCACTGAAAACCCTATGAATAGCAGAGAAGCACAACAGTAGTGTTTCATCTGTTGTACATAGGGTTGCTGTGAGTCGGATTTGACAGCACCTAACAAAAACAACAATTAAAAGTTTTGCGGATTCTCTCATGTGGGGCCTAAAAGGTATCCAATCATGGTCAAATATCCTGTTGATTTAGGGCCACACCAAAAATATACTCACTGTTTTTAGTTGTGGCTTAGCTGAGGAGATAGAACATCTATCAGGAAAAGGTAATTTTAAGGGGATATTATTTTATCAACACTTCTTATTCATGATAGTACTTGAAAGTCTAATTTGGACTGAAATCAGCTTATTAGGTAATAAGTGGAGATTGATTTATAATTTAGCATTAAGCAGATTAAGAAAAATTAGGATAATAAAAGCGATTCATCATCATTCTAGAATATACACTAAATACAGAGAAATCACCTGTCTTCCTATTATGTAAGCAATGGGTTTGCTGCTCTTCACACCACAACATATTGTACATTTTTCCATAGACTTCTCAAATGCATATTTTGAATGTAGAGTATTATGATGTGGATGTAAATCATTTGAATTGGGAAGTTTCTTGGTAACTAGGTGATTTGCCTAGCAAAACAGAAAGGAGCATCTGGTGATAGGGCTTAGAGGTATGGTAGGATTAGTCATACCTGCTGATTTAGATTCAGTGAGAAAAGAGTTTGTAGAGTCTTACAAGAGGCCATTAGTCTTTCACCTTGGTGCCCATAGTCCCAATTTCTTCTAAGAGTTGACTTTGTACTTTAGAGGAGTATGTTAGATTTACAGGCCTTGGGATTTGTTTATTAATCAATTAATTAATTAATTTAGCTAGAGTCCTTCTGTATAGCCCAAGCAGGCCTCAAAGTCATGATCGTCTTGCCTTAGCCTCCTAATTGCTGAGATTGCAAGTGTGCACCATCAGGCTAGGCTTAGTCTTTTATTTTCTAAATTTCCAACAAAGTAAAAAAAAACCACTTTTTCAAAATTTACCAAGATTTCTTAAGAGTATTTAATATTGTACTTGTTAAACCTATCCCCTGCCAGAGGGTTCATCATTTGAATTCTTTTGAGTCAAATTAATAAAGCAGTATTAACTGGTATGATTAAGATAGAACTCAGTATATCAAATTACATGAGAGTGGATTTTATGTGTGTGTGTGTATAAAACATGAAATGTATATAGCTATGAAAGTTAATATGTATAGGGGAGTCTGCAGGGGGCTGGGATTTAGCTCAGTTGGTGCTGCTTTGCATTCTCTGAGGCCCTGGGTTCAATCCCCAACATTGCAAAAATGGGAGAAAGACATGGCAATCTACTCCTGAGGCAATCCCGAAACAACCAGCCATTGAAAACTCTATGAGGGTCACTATGAATTGGACCTGACTCCACGGCACCTAACAACAATAACACATATAAAACTGCCCATCCATAAAATGACAGAGTTGAAATCATAGTAAATCCATTCTGAATAGCCATTTAGGTTAATTAGATCTTAGATTAGATGTTAAAATAGTAAAATAAGATCTCTATTAAAAGACTTAATCCAACTGACAGACATTAGAAAATCATGATTGTGAGTAATATTTAAGAATTTAGGAAAGTTTACAGTGTGACGGGCAAACAAAATTGTACATATGTAATCATACCACTTTTGTTTATAGTACACAAATAGCCTGGCATGGTGGCACGCACCTGTAATCCCAGTACTGGGAGGCAGAGGCCTGACCTGAGAATCCATGGAAGTTTGAGGTCAACCTTGTCTACATAGGGAGTTCCTGGGCTACATAGTGAGACCCTGTCAAAATAAAATAAAATAAAAGGCATGTATAAAGAAAAAAAACCAATACATTCTGATCTAACAATGACGATGAGATTATGATTAATATTTATGTTGTCTGTTTTTCATATTGGGCTGGGGTTTAGCTCAGTTGGTAGGGTGCCGCTCTGCACTCTGAAGCCCCAAGTGCAATCCCCAGCACCACAGAAGTGGGAGAAGGACCTTGCAACCCACTCTTTAAACAGTCCCCAAACAATTAGCCATTGAAAACCCTATGAATAGCAGAGAAACACTGACATAATACCAGGCATGGCATGGGAAATTTTTCATTCTGTTGTACATAGGATAGCTATGAGTTGGTCTCAAATTGACAGCACCTAACATCAGTAGCAACAAAATTTTTCATGTTTTAAAAATTATTACTTTATAAACTGAAAAAAATCTGAAAACATTTAATAGCATAATGACACTCAAAAGTTGATGTATGATTGCTATCGTTTTCAAAAGGGGTTAGAAATTTTATTTTTCTCTCACAATATATAAAAAAAGCTAAACTCTTAATTCAGCCTTTTACTTTTTCATCTTATTGTCACAGTATCCTGTAAAACTGAGTCCCTTTTAGTCTTTTGTTTTTTTGTGTGTTCGTGACAGGCTCTCCTTATCTAGCTCAGGCTAGCCTGGAGCTCACTATGTAGTCCTGGCTGGCCTTGAACTTGCTGTCCTTCTGCCTCTGCCTCCTGAGTGCTGGGATTACAGGTGTGTGCCACCATGCCAGGCTTCCTTTTAGTCTTAATGAGTGATTTACTGACTCTAAGTAAAGGATTGTTGTTTTTAGGTGCCATCAAGTCTGTATCTGACTCATAGTGACCCTCATCGGGTTTTCAATGGTGGACTGTTTTTGGGATTGCCTGTTAGCTCAGTCGGTAGAGCACTGCGCTGCAATCCCTGAGGTCCTGAGTTCAATTCCTAGCACCACAAAAATGGGAGCAGGACCTGGCAATTCACTCCCAAGGCAATCCCGAAACAATCTGCTATTGAAAACCCTATGAGGGTTGCTATGAGTCGGATACCAACTCTATGGCACCTAACAACAACAACAAAGTAAAGGAAGTCTATAGCACCCTGGTGTCCTGTCTTGTCAGATCTTGCAGGATCAGGCCTGGTTAGCACTTGGATGGGAGACTGCCTGGGAATTACTGGGTGCTGTAGGCTTAGGAGAAGGACCCAGCAGCCCACTCCCAAACCAATCAGCCACTGAAAACCCTAAGAATAGCAGAGAAGCAGTAACATAGTACCAGACATGGCACAGTGTTGGGCAGTCCTTCATTCTGTTGTACATAGGGTCACGATGAGTCAGATCTGACTCAACAGCACCTAACAACAACAGCAACAAAAAGTAAAGGGAAACTCTGTTATTGGCCTCCAGTGTGCCATCATTTGTGAACGTAAGTGGTTAGGAAAAAATAATCAGTCTTTAGTGAGAGTTTAATTTGACGCTTGTACTTTAATTTGAACCCGTGGTCCTGAATTAGCTATTGTTGACCTGAAGTTTGAGCTTAATCCTTTACTCACATCAGGGATGCACAAAGCAGCTTGAGATGTGGAATGTCACATTTTTCTGCTTCACTCATGAAGAATTTTATTTTTTGTATGGTACTAGGGGGGCTGGGATTTAGCTCAGTTGGTAGAGCGCTGCGCTGCAGTCTCTGAGGTCCCGAGTTCAATTCCCAGCACCACAAAAATGGGAGAAGGACCTGGCAATCCACTCCCAAGGCAATCCCGAAACAGTCAGCCATTGAAAACCCTATGAGGGTCGCTATGAGTTTGGATACTGACTCGACGGCACCTAACAACAACAACAACATGGTACTAGGGAGGTGAACATAGACCCTAATCCATGCTTTTGCAAGCATTCTACCACTGAGCCATACCCCATGCCCATTTTTTACTTTTTATTTTGAGAGAGGGTCTTGCCAAGTTATGCAGGCTGCCTCTGGCTTTGAATATGGGATCCTCTTGCCTCCGCCTCCTGAATTACTGGGATCACAGGCATCCACCATTGTGCCTGGTTCATGAAGATTAGTATATATGAGTGTTTTAAAAATAGGATACCAGTAAAGTCCAGTAATGATTAAAAGTAAAGCATTTAAAAATATTGTAAATCTGAAACATTTTTCCTTTTCCATGTTATCTACCTGGCATATTGAGGGTGTAGCCTATTTTTATTTTTTTTTTGTGTGTATATATGTATACATGTATTTGTTTATTTGCAGTACTTAAAGGTTGACCCCAGGGCCTCTCAATACTTTGCAAGTGCTCTACCACTGGGCTGGGCACCTAGTCCATTTTTTTATTTTATATTTTTTTGAGTCAGAATCTTGCTAAGTTACCCAGGCTGCCTCTGGCCTTGAATTTATGATTTTCCTGAATGCCTCTGCCTCTTGAGTCTCTAGGATTACAGGTTTGCGCCAACATGCCTGGCCCAGGTAGAACTTTTAAACCCTAAGTTTCATAAAAGTATAGTAGAGATACTCAATCATTGTCTGGAATATGTTTAGTGTCTCAGGTATATAAATGTACATGTATCTTAGATTTTATGCTACAAATTTTTAGGCAAAATTAAAAAAATTTGTGACTCCAATGTTTTATTAAATAAGTTGGTAATGGAATATAATCTTGTTATAAAATAGTTGGTGCTACTGTGAAAGGCCAGAAGTTCTTGCAGAAGCAGACTTTAGATCCAATAAAAAAAATGTAGTTACATCAGTAAAGTCTAGTAATTATCAAAAGTAAAGAATTTAAGCTGAGCACAGTGGTGTACTCCTATAATCCCAGCAACTTGGGAGATGGAGGCAGAGGGGCCATGTGTTTGAGGCCAGAGGCAACCTGTGAAACTTAGCAAGACCCTGACTCAAAATATAAAAAATAAATAAGGCGCTAGGGATATAGCTTAGTGGTAGAGTGCTTGTAAGGTATGTGTGAAGCCCTTATTTCAAGCCCTCAAGTACCATAAGAAAGAAAAGTATAACGAATTTTTTTCTGCCTTTATTGGTAAATGTTGGTGGTGTACAGAGTAATACAGCACTGGCCTTTTCCATTATGCAACTATTACATCATTTTTGGTTACACTTTTATCACCTTACAAGGCTTATAAAACCTTTTGACTAAAATGTAGTGAAGTATAAAAAATTTAAATATTCTACAAGAAAAAGGGGGAAATACTGGCTGAAATGTATGATAGAAGTAGATTTTGGAATCTTAGAAATTCATCCATGGAAATAAATAAGCAGTGCCAGAATCTATACACAGATTAAAATATATACATGAGCTGGAGATTTAACTCAGAGGCAAGCGCTTGCCTAGCATGCACAACCCATAGGTTCTATCCCTGGCACACCACACACACACACACACACACACACACACACACACACACACACGACACATGACACATATGACTTAAGACATACACACACGCGCAAACACAAATATTAGCTATCAGCCACCTAAATGTTCATTCTTTCCCGTGTATTATTTAGACTCTAGCTTGAGTTAAAGGAAAATTTGAACATCTCATTTTGAGGAAAACATGTTTAGGGTATTGACAGAAGAGTAGAACAGATAATCTAAATTTTTAAGATTTAAGAGTTTAGATTGAAGTGTTAGTTCTTGTTTGGACTAAGAATCCTGTATCTAAGAAGGATAGTTATTGATTATCTCAGTGGTTATCATGGAGGCAGGAGGACAGAGAAGAGACCTAAATCATAGTTGATCAAGTGTTAGGGAAACAAACCTGCTGGTGAGTAATTGGGATGTAAATGCTAGCTGTCTTTTGTTGGACAGTGAAATAGAATTGTTTCCTCCTGAGCTTTCCAAATGTAACTCTGTGATATATGTGAAGAATAATTTTATTTTGCTTTCATTACCTCAGTGGTGCAGGAGAAGCTGACCTGTTTTGGCCTTTTATATTTAATAGGAGACTGTAAATCATTGCTCAAAAACTATAGAATTAAAGAAACCCTGTTTCATTACAGTGACAGCAGATGAGCTGTGGAAAGGTGCTTTAGCAGAGACTGGTGCTGGATCAAGAAAAGGAAGAGGCAAAAGAGCTAAGAAAAAGAGAAGAAAAGATTTGAACAGGGGTCAGATCATTGGTGAAGGTAAATTTATTTATAAAACAGCTAATGTGCACATATATATGTATGTACTTGGGGGCTGAACACCCAGAGCCTCCCACATACTTTGCAAGTGCTTTACCACTGCACTGGACCCCCAGCCCATTTTATTTTTTATCTTGAGACAAATTACACAGGCTACCTCTGGCCGCGAACCCTCGATCCTCTTGCTTCCATCTCCTGAGTCACTGGGATCACAGGCATGAGCTACCGTGCCTAGCAGCTAATGTTTTTAAAGTGTTTTCCCCCAGGTTTTGTGGATATTTTACAAATTACAAGCATCGAAACATATCTTATGAAAGACACTCAAATCCATGGTTTTAGAGTCCATCCAAATGGCTTCCTCATTGCTCTAGGACTCTGAGGGAGGAAAACCCTAGGGAAAGAGGTTTATTCATTCAGTTACCCACTTAGCAAGCACTGGGTATCCCTGTGTGACATACCCTTTGACAGTCCTTGTGCTTCAAGAGCTTAGAGCTCAGTGGTAGGAAGATGGAATAAGGGAAGACCTGGCAAATTAGAAGGTAGTAAATATTTTCAGCTTTGTAAGCTACATGGTCTCTATTGCAGCTACTCAGCTCTGCTAATGGATTGAATCCAGGGCCTTGTGCATGCTAGGCAAGCACATAGCACTGAGCTGCATCCACATCCCTGCATTGAAACTTTATTTACAAAGACAAGTGATGGGTGGATTTGGTCTCTGGGCCTTTGTTTGCTGACTGCTAGAATATATAATTGTTTATACTCATGCTTTTTGTTTTTGTTTATTTGAAGTACTAGGGGGCTGAACCCAGGACCTTGTGCATATTTTACAAGTGCTCTACCTCTGAACTGCACCTCCAGCTCCTTTTTAATTTTTTTTTTTAATCTTGATACAGGGTCTCACTAAGTTGTACTGCCTGCCTCTGGCCCCAAACTTGCAACCTTCTGTCTCTGCCTCCTGAGTTACTGGGATTATAGGCATGCGCCACCACGCCCAGTTTATACTTGTGCTTTTTGAAGAGTAAAAATAATATAGTGTACTTGAACTGGCTTACTTTTTGTACTATGGTTGCTGAAAACCATCTTCAGTAGCCTTTCGGGATCATAAGAGTACCTTGCACCATTTTCTAGTATTGCATATCTACTTGGATATTTTTCATTGTGATGTATGTGTATCTTATTTTATTTTTGTTTGTTTTTTGAGACATGGTCTTCCTTTGTTGCCCAGGCTAGTCTGAGACTTGGTGCTCAAGTTCTCCTACCTCAGCCTCCCTTGTAGCTGGGACTATAGGCATGTGCAGCCATGCCCAGTTAACATTTATTTATTTTTTAATTGTAAGAATCATATATATAGCTTCTCAGTAAAAAATGCAAGGATTATAGAGAAATTTCAAAGCCCCCTCGATACCCATTGATCACCCCATTGTCTCCTCTAAGGAAACCACTGATCTCATTTTGGTGAATTTTTGTCAAGTGTTTTTAATGCTTTTATATAAAGGCCCTAAAGAAATGTATAATGTCTTAATTTCTAATGATAATTAGGTTATACCATATAGTACGTGCTGTCTTAAAATTTGCTTTTTTCACTCAATAATAGGTCTTTTTTGGAAATCATTTTACATTAGAACCTAAAGAGTGACCTTCTTTTGATTGTATGCAGAATATTGCATATGTTGGCTATCCCATAGTTCTTTTAACTTCTCCACTATTGCTGGACAATTAGATTGCTTATAATTTTTGGCCTTTACAGTTAAAATTTCAATGTATATCCTTGTCTAAGCACATACATGCTTTGTACCTATGTGTGAATATTATTCTAGGTAGTGGTGTGAAGTGGATTGACAGCTTGTAGGGTAGATTTAAAATTTTGATTGTTCAGAGTGACCTGTTAAGTGATCATATTAGCTTAAACTCCCACCATCAATGTGGTGTTATCTGTTCATGCATTGTCTGGCACTTTTACACTTAAAAAATGAAGCTTTTAAAAAGTTCTTAACTTACTTATGTTTTTAAACCTTCAGGGCATTATGGTTTCCTGTGGCCTGGTTTGAATGTCCCTCTAATGAAAAATGGAGCGGTACAGACAATTTCCCAAAGAAGCAGGGAAGACCAGGAGAAGGTGGAGGCCAACATACTCCAGCAGAGAGAAGAGTGGGACCGGAAGAGGAAGATAAAAGTTAAACGGGAGCGAGGGTGGAGTGGAAACACGTGGGGAGGTGTCAGTCTTGGCCCTCCTGACCCTGGTCCCAATGGAGGTAGCAGAGTCCTAGTTTTGTTTGCCTTTGTGACAGAGAGAGGACTTATAATTCTACAGTGTTTTTTGAATTATTTTATTTGTTTAAGTTACTTTTTTTCCAAAAAAATCATTTGAGCATCTTTGAATAACTTAATCACATTGTTATCCAAATAGTATTTTATGAGACATTAGTGGCCCATAAGTAAGAAATGTTACTCCAGTAGGATGGAAACTTTCTATAGTAAAAAGTTTAAAAGTAAAAAAAAAGAATATGGAGAATGTTTGAAATGGTTGCTGGTGAGCAGAGAGAAACTAAAAGAACAGAGAAGGCCACTGGTCTGCAGGGAAAACCTGATGGAATTGGAGACCTTGAATTTTGAGTGGCTGAGTGTAGGCTGTGCTTTGACTTCAGTTCAGCAATACCCAGCAGGTCGAGTGTGATCAGAAAGCTGTACCAGTTCAAGCCTGAGAGTGTGAGGGAAGAAGGAAAGGGTGTGGGAGTTTGGGACATTCAGAAGATCTGGTAGAAGTGATGGACTTTGATATCTTGGTCAAATGGGAGAGCCTGGGAAGATGGAAGGGAACCAGAAGGGAAAATGGTGATTGAGAGCCCGGAGGTGCTGGGGAGCTCAAGGAACTATTGCCTGGGGAACTAATGAGTACGAAGGCTGAAAAAGGAAAGATGAGGGACCAAGTTCATGAACTCAGTGGTAGAGCAGTCTATGTTGATGTTGAGGGGACTGGAGCATGGTCTTGACTATTGCAGCAAAATACCTGAGATTCTTTTATTTAAGAGTCTGTGATGGTGCCTATGTTAAACATTAATGGTATTGACACACTTATCTATATTCTTGTTTCTTTTCTCCTTGTAGAAACATATGACGATTTTGATACCAGGGTACTTGAGGTAGGCATGCTGAATTAAATACTCAAGCCATTGGAGAGGTTGGGGTGGGTGGGAAAGGGAGATAGGGCAAGAAGAACTAGGAGGAAAAGCCTTTGATGCATGGCAATTTCTCAGATGCAGAGATGGTCTGGATAAGGAAATAATGAAAACTTTAATTTCAGTTACTTAATATTGGCTGTCCTGATTGCTGCTCTTTTTAGAGGCTACCAAATTGAAGTCTCTTGACAAGGCAACTTCAGTGGTACAGTTAATAGCACAATTTGGAGATAATGTTTAAATTCCCTCCTTCCCAAAGCTAAAGTAGCATTAGCAATCTGTCATTATGTTACAAACCACTTGTATCTAGCACTTGACTCAGGGAATAGAAGTGAGGTGGAGTGGGGGCAGGGCTAGAAAGTGGGAGTGAAGGGAAATGTCCAGTTTTGTAAGAGAAATAATCCCTGGGCTGCTCATAACCCCTTGAAACTGAAGGCTGTATCAAGTAAACATTCTTTCCAGGGCATTCTCTAAAATTGCCAACATGTCTTTGAGCTGCAGACTTATCTAAACTAGCATATGGAATGATCATTTGTTGAGTTTGTTGTAGAGCTTCTCCAAATACATATATGGTTTCTTCTGTCAGTTGCATTATAGAATTTAAAATGTTTAAAATATTTGATGTTGGTAACTCAGTATATAGTTTTTGAAAGCTAATCCCTTTGAAAGATTCTTGTAGATGTAAGTGGTTTTCAGTAAGATTATTCACTTCAGTGGACTCAGCCTCCCTTTTCCTTTAATTCCATTGTGCAGGGAAGAAGCCACCATGAGCCAGAGAGGCAGCTACCATGTAAGCTGTTTAAATAGTTTCATAGTTCTTGCCTTTAAAATAGGCCCAAATAAACAGCCTACCGATTTTCCTATAGTTTGTAATAACCAGGTATTTCTAAATTTTCTCTTCGCCATGAAGCCTAATCTTTCCCATCATCATTTACTAATAAAGGGGAAATAAATAAATAAATAAAATAAAAATAAACATTCAAAAAAAAATCCTTACATAGAGGTCCATTCCTGAGCTATTATTTCTATATGCTGTACCTCATCATTTCTAAGATATTTTTAGCTTCTCTGGTCTTGGGACATGTCATATTATAATCAGTAATAAAGCATTTCAACTTAATCCACAACTTCTTTTTTCATGTGCGGCAGTCATTAAGATAAGCTATATTGAGTAGTGTTGTTTCATATTCCTTTAAGTGTTGTTTCAGTTAAATCTTTGAATAACCCTGTGAAATATTTTCCTGAGGAAACAGTCCAGAGAGAGGTTTTGTTCTGAGGAAGCTTGTTTGAGCTTGCAGAATAGGAGGGTGATGTGTCTCTGTACCACAAAGGAATGTGAGTGAGTTACACAGGCAGGTTCCATGAGTCCCCTACTTCAGGGTTTACCCCCCACTCCCCAGTACTAGGAGATTGAACTGAGAGGGCCTTGTGCATGCTAGACAAGTACTGTACCACTAAGCTGCACTCTCAGTGCAGTTTTTACTTTTTTCTTAAGACAGGGTCTTGCTAAGCTGGGTAGGCTGATTGTGGCTCCGAACTTGTGATCCTCCTGCCTCAGCCTCTTGAGTCGCTGTGATTACAGGCATGCACTATTGTGACCAGCTCACAATTTTCTTCAGGTATATTATTGATGAGACATTTTGTCTTTTAGGTAAGAAATGTTTTCAATATGACTGCAAAAGAGGGAAGAAAGAAATCAGTTCGTGTCCTGGTTGCTGTGGGGAATGGAAGAGGAGCTGCAGGTGAGTGGGGTATGGTACCACACTCAGGGGCAGTGGTGGTATGGTGGAGGACAGGCCTTGCCTGGGCTCTGCCGGGAGCCCATGCTGCTGCCCTGACCTCTACAGGCTAAACCATTTAGTAGTTTGGGCTAACAAACCTGGTGGTAGATAAACCCATCAAACTTCTCAGAAAAGAATATTTCTTCCTATGTCTATTTTTTCTTAGGAGGACAGTGGAGATATTTTAAAGCTTAAGACACTAACATGTATCATAGTGAAAAATTAGATGGAAAACACTACATGTCCAATAGGGCCATGGTTACAAAGACAGGATAGCTATACTATGCAATGTTCTGTTGCCATTAAAGAGTCATGAGAAGTTCCCAGACATAGTGGTGCATGCCTATAATCCCAGTGACTCAGGAGGCGGAGGCAGGAGGATCACAAGATTGAGGCCAGAGGCAGCCAATGTAACTTAGTGAGACCCTGACTCTAAGAAATAAAAAATGGGCTGGGGCTACAGCCCAGTGGTAGAGTGCTAGTAAAGTATGTGCAAGGCCCTAGGTTTAACCCATAAGCACCACAAACAAAACTAAAACCAAAACCAAGTAATCAAAACCCTTCCAAAAACCACATTGTACTGTAATCCTAGTTTATTTTAAACTTATGTTTATAAGCAAAGAAAAAACTGGAGGAATTTACACTGAAAAGGTTAATAGTATTTACTTCAGTTAGCATGATTGCCAGTCATTTTAAATTTTCTTCTTTATACTTTTCTGTAAAGTTGATGTGATGAAATGTTTTCGAGATGTCTGTATGCACATTGAAAGAAAAGAAAACCAGAAAACTGCTAGCTAACCCATACTGACACTTCTAAAGCAAAGTACATATGGATAGTATGTTGCTGTAAGAAACCACACTTAACAATAACTTGTATCTTTTCAAAAATAACTTTTCAGAAATTTTATATTTGTATTGATCACCTTTTATCTTAAAAGAAAAAATAAACTTAATAACATATTATAGCCAAGATTTTGCACTGGTCTTTTCTTGTTTAGTGTTACACTGAGAAATCTTGTATTACCATAAACAGATCCTCCTTGAATCTTTTATTGTTTATTTACTTTTTTGAGACAGGGTCTCACTGTATAGCCCAAGCTGGCCTCAAACTCTGAATCCTTGTGCCATATTACATGTGCGCACCACCACGCCCAGCTTCCCCTTCATTCTTTGTATTGGTTCCATTGTATAGATAAAATAACTTTTATTTGCTTTTTTCCCTATTGCTGAATATATTTTTTTCCAAATTTTTACCACCTACCAAAAAACAGCAAGCTTCTTGTACATATAGTTTGTTATGCTTTTGCAAATATAGAAATAGGGAAAATTTCTTGCAGTGAACGTACTGCCCCAGTACTTTCACACGTTGGTAAATATTGCCAGGTTTTCCTCCTTAATGGTCACATTAATTCATGTTCTTCTATACCATCACATCCTTGCCCTGGCTGCTGATTATCAATATGATATGTGAAGCATATCTCTTAATTTTGATGTGCATTTCTTTAATTATGAGTGTATGGGCACCATTTTACATTTGCCATTGTTATTTCCTTCTTAAGATCTATCAGTTCATGTGTTTTGCCCATTTTTTTTAAATTGAATGATTGTTTTTTTCCTTATTAATTGGCATAAGTTCTGTGTATCAGTCCTGGGCTGTGGTTATAGCTCAGTGAGTGGTAAAGCACTTAACTAGAATGTGTGAGGCCCTGGATCCAATCACCACCATGGGGGAAAAATAGATGCATCAGATATTGTGAGTTACTTTTAAATTGTTTTTCCCACATATATTTTTATCCACAGAAGTTTTAAGCCTTTATGTAGCAAACTTATCAGTCTTAGATCACTTCTGGTGTTGTGGTTTGCTTAGAAAGCCTCCATTTGAAGATTGTAAATCCACTCATATTTTCTTCTAGGACTTCTATGATTTATTTCATTTTATTTAAACTGGGAATTGAAATTTATAGTTGTTTTGTCCCAGGTATCGGATGTCTTGCATATCTCATGTCTTCCATATGGTTGCTTTCTTGTGTATAATTTTAAAACAAAATACAACCTTCAAATTAAATACTTAATGGTGGCAGCAAATAATGGGAGCATATCTATAATTTGTGCTAAATTTCCTTTTCAAACATTCACAAGTTGAAGAACCAGTGGCTTTATTTCCTAGATAGTTAAAATTATACCTGGAAGTTACAGTGAAACCATGGATTTACTCTAGAGCAATATATTTTTCCCCATTCCTTCTGGTTCTTTTAATCTGTTACCAAAAGTGTCTAAAAACATTTGTCATATTAATTTAGGGCATATTTACTTTTTATAGAGAGTATATTTCATTTTACTATAAATTTATAAAAGCTAATATGTGTAAGTTTGGATTTTATAAATATATCCAAATGTAAAAATTTCAGAATGATCCAAAACAGACAAGTAAATCTCTATAGCCTCATGCTTGGTTATTTGGTTGTTAGTTGTGGATACCAAGTTTTCTGTGGACAGTAGAAAGATGAAGTATTAGGAATATTGTAGGAGCCAAAACTGAGAATCTGGTGAGAGGTATGTTGTGTGCCAAAGTTATTTCCCTTTCATATTTTTCTTTTTCTTTTAAAGGTTTTGCTATTGGGAAAGCCGCTGACCGGATGGACGCTTTCCGGAAGGTATATACTTTTTTGTCTTTGTTGATAATTAGTAAAAGATAATGAGCTGTGTGTTAGACACCTTGGGAACTACAAGAAAGTAGAATCTTGTCATGAGGCCTGCTGTCACATGTCAAAGGACATTTGTCTCATTAAAAGCCATTTCAGAAGTACCTGCATTCTTTTCCATCACTGTTACAGGCTTTTGATTGCTTACCAAAATTATGAGACAGCATGGAAGTTTGAATACTGACAAAAGGTACTAATTGTTAATTTAGTGTAACAATGGTATTATAGGGTTTTGTTTGTTTTATTTTTTTGAGATGGGATCTCTCTATCTAGCCTCAGGATGGCCTCAAGTTGGCCTCAAACTCTAGATCCTCCTGCCTCAGCTTCCTAGGTGTTGGGATTATAGCCATAAGCCACCAACACCTGGTTCTTTTAGAAGTACATACTAAAATTTGTGCATAGGTGAAATTTTTTATAAAATATTTTATAAAAGGTATTTTTGAAATTCATCATGAAACTGGGTATGGTGGTACATACCTGTAATCCAAGCACTCAAGAGGCTGAGGCAGGAAGATCTTGAGTTTAAAGTTAGCCTGGGTTACATAGCAAGACACTGTCAAAAAGAGAGAAAGAATGGGAAGGAATAGGGAGTGGAGACAGAGTGTGTGAGAGAGAGGCAGAGGGAGAGGGAGAGGGAGAGGGAAAGAAAAAAAGAAAGAAAAGTAGAAAGGAAGAAAGAATAAATCCAGAAAGAAATTTAATAAACATTTCCCTTCTTTTCTTTAGGCAAAGAACAAAGCAATTCACTATTTGTATTACATAGAACGATATGAAGACCATACAAGTAAGTCTTGTTCTTCTAAAATTTGCAGGATTATACCTGTTACATTATGTGTGGCAATATCCCAAGTGTGCCAAAAAAGTATGCAGATTTTAAGAGATATTATCTATGCATTACTTTTTGAAGTTGAAGTACAGTAGCAATGTGTAGCATCATATTCATTCAAAAGGTGGCATTAATTGAATGAATGCTGGCGCCACCATGTGGCAGGCAGAACAAAGAAAATGGAAGCCCAGCAGAGTGCAAGACCATTTTGAAGTGATATTTGAAATTCAAGAACGATGTGGAAGTACAACAACAATGGAGATGTGAGTATGCAACAGAATCTCCAACACTCCTGACAGTTGCACACATCTGTCATAAGTTTGAGATGTCTAGTATCGTGTTTGATAAACACAATGGAAGATCCAGGAGGCCTCACACAGCAACAAATCCTGCTGCTTCTGCTATGGTATTGGAACAGTTTACATGCTCACCACAGAAGTCTACCAAACAATGTGCATGTGAGACAGGAGTTCAGCAGAACGAGTATATGACACTTCTTAAAACAGCAAAATGGAAAATTGTTGTTCCAAGATGTGTATTCATTTTTTTGGCACCCTCTGTATCTTTTGCTCTGGGTCTCTTTGTGTTTCTCTGTTCCTACATCCTTACAAATACATAAAATGCAGAAACAAACGTAATTTCTTGAGAAGGTTAGTGAAATGAGAGAGATTGGAGTTTCTTGACTTTGGCCACAGTGTGCTGGATGCTCAGAATGGTACACATTGCTTTATGATTCTGCAGAAGCTTTATTTAAAGACACAAACCCTCCTGATTCTTCTTGTGTTTGTGTTTTTTATCCTCCAGTATACCACGATATTTCGTTAAGATTTAAAAGGACCCATATCAAGATGAAGAAACAACCCCGAGGTAACTAACTCTTACCATTTCTTGAAGATAAAATAGGGAGAAATTACAACAATCCCATCCTCTCCTCTCTTTTTGTTCATCTTTATTGAATTCATCTTGGAAACACCAAACTGGAAAGGTATAAGTTTGGCATAGGGAGGATGAGGCTCTTGGGGAAATAAATAGCAGTCAAACTGCACAGGCTCTCGTGAGCACAGGCATATTCCAAGAATAATTTTAGGCAGAAAGAGCACATTGTGAGTCAGGAGCAGCAACTGAGTGAGTGGTTGGGATTGGATGAGTGGGAACATTATGTTCCTCCTAGAGAATTCATCTGTGCCATTGGATGTTTCTGTTTTTATGGTATGTTCAATTCCAGTCATTTACTATTCATTGTCATGTATTGTGTTTGGGGGTGTTTTTTTACGCTGGAGATTGAACCCAAAGCCCTGTGCATGCTAAGCACATAATCTACCACCAAGCTGCATCCCCACTCCTCATCATTAAGTGTTGATTGGATGTGTTTTCTAATGTCTATTGATTGAAGCATTGGGGATGCAGAAAGGGCCCTTCCTGTCTTGTGGATGAACAGGCAGGTAGGTAGAGTTGGCTCCTGGGCAGTGACAGTCATGCCACAAAGTAATTGACCACTTAAAATATGGCATTTGAATTCTGCTGTGTCATGTCAGATACATGTCAGATTTCAAAGACTTGGTATGAAAAAAAGAATGTAAAATATCTCACAAATATTGTGTTGAATACATTTTGAAATGGTAATGTTTGGATCTGTTGGCTTAGTAAAATATATTACTGAAATTAATTATACTATAAAACAATTTTTTAAATACATGTATGAGAAATTTAGAAAATACATATATGGCTTTTGTGGCTTGCATAATATTCTTATTGGACAATATTAATTTAGACATATTTATATCTGAATGATTTTTCAAAGACTGCTACATTTTAAGAATGTGTGAGGTCCTGGGTTTGATCCCCAACACTGCAACAACAACAAAATATAATAAATAAATAAGTTAAAATAAGTAAAAAGACTTTTATACTTTTAGCTTAATTACAGAAGTTACCTTTTTATCTTCCTTGTTTTCTAATTAAAGCTACATTTTTTCAGGTTTCTGTATAGTTCAAATTACCCGTGTATTTGGTTAAATGCCCTCATTTTAATGGTAAAACTGTAAGCTACTTTATAGATATCTTCTGAATACATATATATAAATAGACATTTCCTAAATCATGTTCCTATGTATTATTGTGTCTGTGAGGAGATAGTGGTGGGTGTTAGTCTGAAATGGGTGCTAAGTGGGAAAACTGGGTTATGGAAAGGCAGAAAGATGTTTGTGCATCTTTATGAATGACACCATTTTTAAAATCCTGCTGTATAGTATCTGTCTCTCAGGGAAGACAGAGAATGCAATAGTCCCAAACTTACTTAATTGTGGAAACTCCTACAGGACAGTATTCAGTTCTTCACATAGTACTACAAAGGGTTTCCCATATAAACACACATACAACAAACACCCCCCCCACACACACTCTCTAATTTTTTTGACTCTTGGTTTGTTTTGTTTTGTCTGAGATGAGGTCTTGTTATGTAGCCCAGGCTGGCCTGGAATTCACTATGTAGACCAGGCTGGTCTTAAACTCAGGATGATCCTTCTGCCTCGGCCTCCCAAGTGCTGGGAGTATGGGCATGCGCCACCACACCCAGCTTAATTTAATTTTTTTAAGGGGGAGGGGGGAAGGGGAGAGAGAATGAGTGTGTTTGTGTGTGTGTGTGTGTGTGTGTGTGTGTGTGTGTGTGTGTATGTTTGCATAGTCTCTACCTGAAAGTGTTTACATCAGAGTATAGTCAAATAATTACTCTAGGACTGTGAGTACTGTTATGTGAATATTTGTGTATGTGCAGAGCAATGGCTGCTGCTCATGGAGTGTTTACTGTGGCCTAGTGCTGGGGATGATATGCACCTGCCCTTGGCACTCTCTACTACCTCTGCCAAGTTGGCCATAAGAGTGGGGAAAGGATATGGTCCAGGGTCACCCAGCCAGGAGGACAGAGTGGAGACTGCTGCATGCCCCCTATCATGTGCACTTCTATCTAGGTATATGTGCATCTACATGCACATCTATACATGTGTGGATACCTCCACACAGAAGAACAAGGAAGTCTGTCATAACCTGCCTTTAGCTACTCTTAAAGTCCCCTGTTCATGTATGATCTGGCATAGCTGTGGATTCCACTTCCTCCTCCAGCAGAACATCCTCTTCTGTCTTCAGTGACACACCCTCTCCCAGATTCTCACCTGGCTACTGGGCTAGACTTTTGACCTCCTTGCTGGCTTCTAAGTCTTGAATAGTCTCCCCACCCTGGCCATTTGTTCATTTGTGAGAGTACTTGTCCACTTGTAATCCTTTCTCCAGAAGAGCTTTAAAAATACAGACCCAGCAGAGACCTCTCCATTAAAGCCCCTCAAGTAGAAGAGGGTTCAAGGTGAGAATATGTACTTATATCCAAGTATAGTTTTTATATGCAAAATGACTTATTACAAAAAAATCAGAAGCTAGAAAGCGAGAAATGTTCACCTTTTAGAGTAGGTCTTTGTTTTAAAGCATGGATGTGTGCCGAGTTTTGTTTCTGGCAAATCAAAATGTTAGAGTCTAAACCCTGCCCTTTTGCTCTCCCTCATTCCCACCTGCATTGGCCAGGTCCTAATCTAGCCTCTGTTTATAGTAGTAAACAAACACTGTACTGGCCCTGGGTCTTGGAGCCTGTATTCTACTGAGGAGAAATCATGGATAGACAGGTCTTACTGAGTGCTTGGATCCCATAATCAGAATACCATGTTAGAGCTGGTGAGGGAAAAGAAGGAAGTGGTCACTTTCAGTAGCTAGTCAAAGGAGGCCTGTCTGAGGAGGAGCAATTTGAAACCTTGAAGGTGAGAAGGAGCCAAGGGGGCAGGCCTGGGAGAATATTCCAGGCTGAAGGAAACCCCACCTGCAAAGTCGCATTAATAGAAAAGGCAGAGTGAGGATGCCATGTCTCCAGATGAGGGCAGCAAGATGGGCATGGTTCAGGGATGGTGGCCTTTTAGACTGCAGAATTCTTATTGCTGTTGTTGTTAGGTGCCTTCAAGTTGGTATCTGACTCATAGTGACCCTATGTACAACAGGAACACTTGATGAAACACTTTTGTCAGTGCTTCTCTGCTATTCGTAGGGTTTTCAATGACGGATTGATTTTTGGGAGGTTGCTGGGTCCTTCTCCCAGAGTTCTTATTGTCTTATATTAATTTGGAGAACAGTAGAAAGTGAGGGGCTTTAATGGAGAGCAGTGTGTTGGGTTTGTATTTTTAAGACTTTTCTGGAGAAAGGATTACAGTTGGACAGGTACTGTTACAAATGGACAAATGGCCATGGTGGGGAGGCCAGCAAGAAGGTCAGAAGGCTGGGAGAGGGTGTGTTACTGAAGCCAGAAGAGGAGGTTCTTCCAGAGAGGGAAGTAGACATTCCTGCTCATTGCAATCAAGTGTCAAGGAGGGTGAGAACAGATGCATTCCTGGATCCTTAGTTAACATGGCTGTGGCCTGTCATGAGCTCCCAGGCACCAGTCTTTGAAACAAAAGCCATATTTTAAGTGGTCAATTACTCTGTGACATCACAGAGTCATGTAACAGCTCTGTTGTTTTGCCTACTATGATTAGTTGATTTATATGTATACTCTGGTCCTTTTAGCATCCTGTTGACATAAGTGTCCCCTTTGAAGTTAAGGGTTACCTCAATGGGAAGTTGTTGTTGTTGTTAGGTGCCGTCAAGTCGGTATCCGACTCATAACGACCCTCATAGGGTTTTCAATGGCTATTTCGGGATTGCCTTGGGAGTGGATTGCCAGGTCCTTCTCCCATTTTTGCGGTGCTGGGAATTGAACCCGGGACCTCAGAGACTGCAGCGCAGCGCTCTACCAACTGAGCTAAATCCCAGCCCTCAATGGGAAGTAGTAAAGCCAAATATTTCTCCCTAAACTTAGAAATCTGGAGCTACATAAAACCCGGCAGGTGAATGCCGCCTGCCCCAGGTGAGTGGACAGCTCTTTCACTCGTCTTTCTTTTTTCTAGGTTATGGCCTTCGTTGCCACAGGGCCATCATCACCATCTGTCGGCTCATTGGCATCAAGGATATGTTTGCCAAGGTGTCTGGGTCTGTCAACATGCTCAACCTTACCCGGGGCCTCTTCCATGGGCTTGCCCGCCAGGTAACCTTCCCTGGGTTTTGAAACAGAAGTGCTAGTCTGTGTTTCAGACCACAATGTCAAGGGAGCTTCTGGAGATGCTGTGGGGGGGCCACCTGAGGACCTGGGCATTTTTTGCTGTCTGTGGCAGTATTATGTCAGTTATATCCATTGAAGAGTTAATGATAACCTTTAAACAGACATAGGCTTTTTGAACTTCAAAATTTAGTTGGTTTTTTTGTTTGTTTGTTTGTTTGTTTTGCAGTACAGGGGGTTGAACCCAGGCCTTGTGCTCGCATGCTTTGCAAATGCTGTACCACTGAGCTGTACCCCCAGCCCATTTTTTAACTTTTTGAGACAGGGTCTCTTTAAATTATGTAGACTGCCTGTGGTCTTGAATTTGCGATCCTCCTGCCTCTGCCTCCTGAGTCACTGGGATTACAGGCATGCACCAAATTTAGTGTTTTTAAAAGTGAATAATTACAATCTGTGGTTTGTTATGAGAAGAAAATATACTTGTTCTGAAGCTCTTAACTGTATGGAAGTTTCAAGTAAAAAGAGAAAGTCCAATTCCTAATTTAATCCTTTCAGTCAGACTTTGCAAAGCACCAAGGACACCTCTCACCTTAAGAGAGGCAGTAGATTTTCATGTTACCTGCATAGGTGGCTTAGCCCGATGCATGAGTTAGGACCAAGTATGAATGTTAATCGGGAGAAGGACGTAGTAGTCTACTCCTGAAGCAATCCAGAAACAGCCATTGAAAACCCTGTGAGGGTTGGTGTGAGTCAGACTCCACTCAACGGCACCTATCAACAACAACATGAACATTCATATGCTAAGGTATTTTTTTTCCTGAGAACTGGGAGCCCTTTGTTGCTGTCTAGTTTGGCCTGGGCCTGGCTCATAGTCACTCCACTCCATGTGAAGGGCAGTGGTTGTGACTGAAGGGATCTGCCTAGGAAGGATGGTGTGTCCCTTGAGTGGATGGGAAGACCTTGGCAGAGAGACGCCCTTCCTCTATCACAGTTTGGGTTGGGGAGATGGGACTGAGATAATTTCACCCTTGACAGGTCACCATAGCCATGAAACACATTACACAGAGTCAACTGAAATGGTATTTAATTTCCCCTAAGCTGTATAAGGTTCTTACTGCTGGCTTTCCTCCGACTAATAGAAGTTCTTGCTCTTTAAGTTGCAGGTATACTTTGTAGACTAACCTCTTGTTCTCAATTTGATCTTGCCTAGGAAACCCACCAACAACTGGCTGACAAGAAAGGTCTCCATGTGGTGGAGTTCCGGGAGGAATGTGGCCCTCTGCCCATTGTGGTTGCCTCCCCTCAGGGGGCTTTGAGAAAGGACCCAGAACCAGAAGATGAGGTTCCAGACATCAGACTGGACTGGAAAGAAATGAAGGCTCTGCAGGGAATGAAATGCTCTGTGTGGTCAGGCTTAAAGAGAGCTGCCACCTAACCTTCCTCTGGCCTGGCAAGGTCTTGCCTGGTGCAGTCCAGCACCTAGGAGACACTCTACTCCTCACACCTTGGGATATTGCCTTTTTTTTTAGTGGGAGGGGGCAAGTCCAACCTTAACTTTATTAACAAATAAATAATTACAGGTTTGATTTATTGAGCACGTGGTTATACACCAGTCAGTGTGACTGGAATTTTACATACATATCTCAGCTCAAGACTACTTTATTTAGCCATTAGTTTTTTCCTAATAATTTTATTAGTACATTTTTAGTGTGCAACATGGTGGGTTTCATTATGGCATTTCAGGACAAGCATACCATTGTACATTGCTCATGTTTTCCTCTCAATTACCCACTCATGACCTCCTCCCCATATCTCCTCTTCATAATGATCTCTTTTCTACTTGCATGTCTTGTAGGTATCTCTTTCTCTCTTACACACACACACACACACACACACACACACACACACACACACACACACACACACACGCAACCCCTAGCACCCTGGTGTCCAATCCCACCTGATCTTGGAAGTTCACCAGAGTTGGCCTGGCTAATCCTTGGATAGGAGACCACCTGGGAATTTCAGATGCTGCGGGCTAGGGAGAAGGATCTGGCATTCCACTCCTGAAACAATCTGCCATTGAAAACCCTATAAATAGCAGTGAAGTACTGACAATAGTGTCGGGCATGGCACAGTGTTGGGAGGTATTGTGTTGTGTATAGAGTTGCTGTGAGTTGGATCTGACTTGATGGCACCTAACAACATCATCTATCTATCCATCCATCCATCCATCCATGTTGGGAGAAGGATGTGGCAGTGCACTCCCAAAACAATCCTGAAGCAATCAGCCATTGAAAACCCTATAAGTGTCTCTGTGAGTCAGACCTGACTCAACAGCAACTAGCAACAACAATAATAACAAATAAATAAATAAATGTGTGTGTGTTTATCTCCATCCACATTTTGCCTTAAGGGCAAAAATAGGTGATACTTCTTTCCTTTCTCTCATTACCCTTTCTTCTTGCCCTCTTCCACTCCTCTGAAGTCCATTATCTTTCCCTACAGAGGTCACTTCTACTTTCACGACCTACAATTTTTTGAACATATATTGACATCTAATATCCATGTGCGAGAGAAAATGTGATATTTGTCTTTCGGGTCTGGTGTATTTCACGTAAAATGATGATATCTAGTTCCAGCCATTTTTCAGCAAAAGCCATAATTTTGTCCTTCTTTATGGCTGAATAAAACTCAATGATGTATATATACCACAATTTCCTTATGCATTCATCTGTTGCTGGACACCTAAGTTGATTCTGTATCTTGGCTATTATGAATTGTTAGGTGCTGTCCGGTCGTGTCCAACTCATAGCAACCCTCAGGATTTTCAATGGCTGATTGTTTTCAGGATTGCCTTGGGAGTGGATTGCCACATCCTTCTCCCGTTTTTGTGGTGCTGGGAATTGAACTCAGAACCTCAGAGACTGTAGAGTAGCACTCTGCCAACTGAGCTAAATCCCAGCCTGGCTATTATGAATAGCACTACAATAAACATGGATGAGCATGAACATCTATGATATGTTGACATATATTCCTTACGATATCTACCCAGGAGTGGTATTGCTAGGCCATATGATCGTTCTAGTTTTAGTTTTTTGAGGAACCTTCCTGCTGATTTCCATAATGGCTGCACCAACCTATCTTCCCACCAACAGTGTACTAGGATTCTTTTCTGCATGCATCCTCCCCAGCATTTATTGTTTGTTGATGCTAGCCATTGCTGTGGAGGTAAAATGGTATCTCAGTGTAGTTTTAATTTGCATTTCCCTGATGGCTAAAGATAGTATTTTTTCCTATGATTGTTGGCCATTTGTATTTCTTTAGAGAATTCTGTTCAGTTCATTTGCCCATTTTTTGATTTGATACCTTCGTTTTTTGGTGTTTAATTTTTTTGAGATCTTTGTAAATGCTAGGTGGTAATTTCCTGTCTGATGTATAGCTGGCAAAGCTTTTCTTCCATTCTTTAGTTGTCTCTTCACTCTGATAATTGTTTCCTTTGCTGTGCAAAATGTTTTTAATTTCATGCAATCCTACTTGTCAATTCTTGCTATTGTTTCCTGTACTATTGGGGTCCTGTTCACAAGGTCCTTGCCTTTGCCTATGTCTTAATGTTTTCCTCTAACAGTTTTAAAGTTTCAAGTCTTACATTAAGGTCTTTGATCCATTTGGAACTGATTTTTGTTCAAGGTGAGAGAGAAGGATCTAGTTTCTGTCTTCTACATGACTATCTAATTCTCCCAGCATCATTTGTTGGAGAGGTTATTTTTTCTCTAGCTTATGTTTTTGGCACATTTGTTGACAAACTGTAGCTGTATGGGTTTATTTCTGGACTCTCTATCCTGTTCTGTTGGTCTACATGTCTGTTTTTGTGCCAGTGCCATGCAGTTTTTGTTATTATGGCTCTGTAGTAGAATTTGAAATCAGATACTATGATATACCCTGCATTGTTCTTTCTGCTCAGGATCGATTAAGCTATCCAGGGTCTTTTATGCTTCCATATGAATTTCAGGATTTTTTTTTATTTCTATGAAGAATGTTATTGGGATTTTGATGGGGATTGCATTGAAATCTATAAATTGATTTTGGCAGTATAGCCATTTTCACAATATTAATTCCTCCATTCCATGAGCATGGGAGATCCTTCTATCTTCTGGTGTCATCTTCAAGTTCTTTCTTTAGTGTTTTAAAGTTTTCCTTGTAGAAGTCTTTCACTTCCTTGGTTAGATTTATTACAAGATTTTTGTTGTTGTTGTTGTTGTTGTTTGTTTTTTTAAGTTATTGTGAATGGAATTTTTTTTCTGATTTCTTTCTCTGCCTGGTGGTTATTGGAATGTAGAAAAGCTACTGGTTTTTGTCTGTTGATTTTGTATCCTACTACTTTGCTGAAAATGTTTATTAGCCCCAAGAGTTTTCTGGTAGAGTCTTTAGGATCTTTTAAGTATAGGATAATATCATCTGTTAATAGGGATAATTTGACTTCTTCCTTTCCTATTTGTATTCCTTTTATTACTTTCTCTTGCCTTATTGCTGTGGCTAATAGTTCAGCCACTGTATTGAGTAGCAGTCTCATTCCTGATTTTTGAGAAAATATTTTCAGTTTTTCCTCATTTAGTATGATATTGGATGGAGGTTTTACATATATTGCCTTTATTATGTTGAGATATGTTCCTTCAGTTCTTAGTTTCTTCAAGGCTTTTATCATGAAAAGATATTGAACTTTGTCAAAGGTCTTTTCTACATCTATTGATATAATCATGTGATTTCTGTTTCTGAGTCCATTTGTGCTGTGTTACATTTATTTTCTTGTGTATGTTGAACCACCCTTGCATCCTTGGAGTGAAACCAAGTTGATTATAGTGTATGATCTTTTTAATGTGTTATTGAAGTTGATTTTCCAGTATTTTATTAAGGATTTTTGCATCTATGTTCATCAGGGAAATTGGTCTGTGGTTTTCCTTTTCGGATGTATTCATATCTGATTTGGGTATCAGGGTAATACTGGCTGCATAGAATGAGTTTGGTAGTGTTCCTTCCATTTGTATTTTATGGAATAGTTTGAGGAGCATTGGTGTTAATTTAAATATCTTACAGAATTCAGCAGTGAATTCATCTGGTCCTGGGTTTTTCTTTGTTGGAAGACTTACTGCTTCAATCTAGCTGCTTGTTATAGGTCTGTTTAAACTGTTTATATCCTCTTGATTTAATTTTGGCAAATCACATTGTGTCTAGAAATTTATCTACCTCATCTAAGTTTTCCAGTTACTTGCAGTTCATGTTTTCAAAGTCCCCTAATCAGTCTCTGGGTTTCATTGGTATCTGTTGTAGTGTTCCCTTTTTCATCTCTAATTTTATTAATTTGAGTGTATCTCTCTCCTTTGCTTAGTTTGGCTATGGGTTTGTTGATCTTGTTTATCTTTTCAAAGAACCAGCTCTTTGTTTTATCAATTCTTTTATTCTCTTAGTCTCCGTTTCATTAACTTCTGCTCTGATCTTTATCATTTCTTTCCATCTACTGATCTTGGGTCTTGCTTGTTCTTATTTTTCTAAGACTTTTAGGTGCATTAAGTTGTTTGAGCCCTCTCTTATTTTTTCACACAGACACTCGTAGCTATAAACTTCCCTCTTTCATTTGATTCTGATCCTAAGAATTTTTGATTTCCTCCCTGATTTCTTCAAGGACCCATTGACTATTTAAGACTATATTGTTCCATCTCCATGTATTTGTATAGTTCCTGTAATTTCTTTTGCTCTTTATTTCTAGTTTTATTCCATTATGATCTGATAAAATACATGCAGTTATTTCAGTTTTTCTGTATTTGTTAAGACTTGATTTTTTTTTTTTTTTTTTTTTTTTTTGGTACTGGGGGTTGAACCCAGGGCCTCACACTTGCATGCTCTGCAAGTGCTGGACCACTGAGCTGCATCCCTAGGCCATCTTTTTTACTTTTTGAGACAGGGTCTTGCTAAGTTATGCAGACGGCCTCTGGTCTCGAACTTGTGATCCTCCTGCCTCCGCCTCCCAAGCCCCTGGGATGACAGGCATGCACCACCATGCCCGGCTTAAGACTTGATTTATAGCCTAAAATCTGATCTATTTTAGAGAAAGTTCCATGGGCTGCCAAGAAGAATGTATATTCTGTAGCTTTTGGATAGAATATCCTATAGATGTCTATTAAGTCCATTGCTCTTTTGTGCTATTTAACTCTGAAAGTTGATTATTTATTTATTTATTTTTTGGTCTGGATGTTCTATCTATTGATAAGAGTGGGATATTGAAGTCACCCACTGTTTCTGTATCTGGATCTATCTGTCCCTTTAAGTCTAGTAGGTTGTTTTTTTTTTTTTTTTTCAAATGATGTTGGGTACACTGATATATACATACCTACACATACACACAGGTCTGGGGTTTAGCCTAGTTGGTATAGTGCTGCTCTGCACTCTCTGAGGCTGTAGGTTTGATCCCCAGCACCACAAAAACAGGAGAAAGACCTGGCAACTCACTCCCCCAAAAAACAATCCCAAAACTCTGCCATTGAAAACCCTGTGACCACACCATTTATCGATAAAGGGAACCCTCCCCCTACACAATCCTCATTTGATCATTACACACTGTATATATGAGCTGAATTATCACTCTGTACCCCATAAATATTTATAATTAAAAGAAGGAATGAAAACATGCTTGATGTGGCACAGGATAGCAGCAACATATCTTTATTAAACAACACTTCATAAGACAACAACAAAACTCCATGTGAATAGCACAGACACACTGACGTGTTGGGCATGGCACAGTGTTGGGCTGTGTTTTGTTCTGTTATACGTGGGGTCACTATGAGTCAGACCTGACTCCATAGTGCCTAACAACAACATATATACACAATTGTATCACCTTGATCAATTGTTCTCTTTATTAATATGTAGTGACCTTCTTTATCTCTTTGGACTAATTTAACTTGAAGTCTACTTTGTCTGACATAAGGACAGCTACTCTATTTTTTTGTTTGTTTCCACTTTCTTTTATATCAGTTTCCCTCCTCCTCCTTTCAGTCTATGAGTGTCCTTGCCAGTGAGATGTGTTTCTTGCAGACGACAAATTATTGGGTCTTGGTTTTTTAAGCCAATAAAATTATGGCTTTTATTGAAGAGTTAATACCATTTATATTTAGAGTTATTGAGAAGAGTTTCCTGACTCTTGTAATTGTGTTGGGTGTTTTCCTGGTTGATTCATACAGTATTTGTTCTGTTCTTTCTCCCTTATTTCTTTTCTCCCTCCCATATGTGGGTTTTGCTGGATCTTTTGAATTAGACATGATTGATTTTTTACTAGTTCCCTTTATTTCATCTGTTTCGCCCCTGAAGTTTATTATTTTTTTTCTGTACTCTTGAGGCAAAGACTTTCTTCTTCTCCTGTGTGTAGGATTTCTTTTTTTTTTTTGGAAACCTCAAAACAATTTATTGAGTTGCTTTATACAAGATTAACAATTTCCACACCATCCCCTAACACCAAAATAGTTGCTGCACAAAAACCACAGCACCTCTCACACCTAAGAAATGGCCACGCCCGGTAAGTGCTCAGAGACTTCTGCCTGCCAAGGAAACCCCTGCAGCCCCCTGAGCGCGCTTTGCCCCACCCTCTGCGGGAGCCGGGCCACAGATCTGCCTTGCCATGGCTGTTTAAGTCATTCACTCTTTCGTTACCACAAATAAAGCATAAACAAGAAAAAGAAATCTCATAAATTCCCCATCAAAGAAACGTTTTCCTGAGGCAAGAGGCATCACTAGATTCCTAAGGATGAGGGCATCCTTCTCCCGCTGCACATGCAGTGGCATGTATCTTCTTCAATGCTGGTGTGGTGGCCATGTATTGCTATAGCATGTGCCTGTCTTGAAAGGTCTGTATTTCTCATCAATTTTAAGTGAAAACTTTGATGGATATAATCTTAGTTGGCAGTTAGTTACTTTCAGGGCTTAAAATATATCACTCCATGCTTTCCTAGATTTTAAGGGTTTGTGCTGAGAGGTCTGATGTTTTTCCAATGGGTTTGCATTTATAAGTGAGTTGGTATTTTTTTCTTGTAGCTTTTAATATTGTTTCTTCATTCTGTAGTCCTGACATTTTAACTGTACTGTGTTGTGAGGAGGTTCTTTTCTGGTCATGTCTATTTGGAGTTCTAAATGCCTTTTTTGTTGGCTGTCCATTTCTTTCCCTAACTTTGGGAAATTTTCTACTTTAATTTCATTGAATTCCTTTTCTATGCCTTTTGTTTTTATCTCAGTTCCTTCTTCTGCCCCCTGGATTCTTAGGTTTGGTCTGTTGATCACATGTCAGAGTTCTTACATGTTGTCGTCATGTTCTTTTCTTTTCTTTTTTTCTTTGCTGATATCTGAATGTCGTATTTCCTCAATTTTATCTTCTATCTGGATACTATATCTTCTGCTTAGCCTAGTCTACTGGTGATGGTTTCCATTCTGCTTTTTGACTTATTGAGGTCTTCATTTCCAACATTTCTGTTTGTTTTTGTTTTTCAAAATCACAATTTCCTTGCTGAATTTCTCAGCCATTTTTCTGACTTTGTCTTCTACATTGGTGACTTTCTGAACTAGTCTTGTGTTGATTTCCTTCATTCATTTGCTTGTTTGTGTCTTCTTTAATCATTTTTATAAGTAGACTTTTGAATTCTGACATTTCAACAATTTCAGCATCTTTGGATCCATTAGTGAAAGTATGATGGTTTTGGGAGTTGCCTTACTTTTTCATGTTTCTTGTGTTTCTGACTTGTGATTTGTGCATCAGTAGGGATGGATATCTCTTCCTGTTTTATTTGGGGATCTTCTTAATAAGGTGCTTTCTCTCGAGAGTTCAGTCCCCAGTATGACTCCCAGAGGAGAAGACAAACCACTGTAACAAGTACACTACCTGACCAAACCAGATATAGGTGTACACTTAAAATTACTTAAAGCCAACTACTGTACCACCAATATCCACAGGACAGAATATGGCAACAATAATATAGAGTAAGCTATGATGTTACAAAATATTTTGGGTAAAGGTAAAAATATTAATTGCCTGAACTAAGAAGTGGGAGCAAAGAAAGAGGAGAAAGAAGGGTGCTACAAGGGTTAAGTGAGAGAAAGGAAAAAGAAGATCTAGAAAGGAAATGAATGTTAAAAAGAACGGGAAAAAACAAAAGATTAAAAAAAAGATTGCACTGCGCCGCGAGGGGCTCAAAGCGGACCCGGCGTCCTCGCGGCAGCCTGGGTGGGCGAGGTCGGGGCCTCGAGGCGCCCACTCCTCACGGCGCGCGCCCTGCCTGCCCCAGACCCCGGCCCGCAGCTCCCGGTCGCCGGCCTCCTGCTGTGGCCCCCTTGGGTCCACGACCCCCTGGCCGTTCTCCTCGCCGGCCTGCCATGGCTTCTCAGCTGCGCCTCCTCACCCCGCCGTCAGCATCCACCCGCGCTGAGCCCAAGGAGCCGCGGCCGCTTCTTGCAGAGTTCAGAGGTTCCTGGTGCTTAGATCTCATTTTTATCCACTGTAACCAGCACTGCTCACCTAGGACTTTCTGTATCCAGACCGAGGGTGCCAGTGTTCACCCGACTCCTTAGCAAAAAGGAGACTGCAATTTTGGATTCCCTGGTGGAAGACGATAAAACTCTTGGGTCTTGCCCCCGATGATGCAAGTGTGATTGCTGGCAACTTCATGAGCTCCAGAGGTCACAGCACGCTGCCACGGACTCTCATGGTTCCTCGGATGATTTCCGAGGGAGACCAGTTTGAGTATGTTAAAGTGCCTCTGGCCGACATCCCTCATACCCCCATTAGACTGTACTTCGACACAGTGGCTGACAAGATCGACAGTGTGAGCAGGAAGCATGGGGCTACCTTGGTGCACTGTGCTGCAGGGGTGAGCCGCTCGGCCGCTCTGTGCATCGCTTACCTGATGAAATTCCACAACTTGTGCCTGCTGGAGGCGCACAACTGGGTAAAAGCCCGGAGGCCTGTCATCAGGCCCAACGTGGGCTTCTGGAGGCAGCTGATAGACTATGGGTGCCAGCTCTTCGGGAAGTCGACAGTTAAGATGGTACAGACACCTTATGGCATAGTTCCAGACATTTATGAGAAAGAGTCCCGACACCTGATGCCTCACTGGGGGATTTAATGCCACCAAAGCCTGCATCAGCAGCCCCTGAGCAGTACCAGCATCTGCTACACACTGTCTGCTCCCTTCATCTTTCTTTTCAAATGGTTGACTTTTGGTTCTCTCTTTAAGTGTTTTTACACTGGTGTTCAAGTTTATTTTAAGAGATAGGGAGGGGACATAAGGGAAACATATACATTGCTAGTAACATTTTTAAAACTAGCATTTTGAAATAGTGTTTATGAAAATCTTTAACTGGCTTTTAATCAATTTTAACAATTTGAAGAGTTCAGTAAACTGGTTCTGCTTTATTCTGACTTCTATGCCTTTTGGCACCATGGCAGGTGCAAGAGGAGCTCAGTGCAAAAATCACTCTGGAGCCTGATTAACCCTTTAGAGACAAGCTTTGCCCAAGGCTGCTGGCCAAACACGCTTAGGGAAGATTGATACCAGCTTCAGTCTCTACTGGATTAGCCCTACACTTTCCTTGCCCTTCTATTTAGTGACTCTGTAAGTTGAAATAATTAAACCTTTATTATTTAGTTGATAAGTAATTATAATGAAATCTGCTGCAAAGACCCTCTTGAAATCAATGTGCCCAGGATTATATTAGCATTATTTTTAATAAATACATCTGCTTAAAAGAGAAAAAAAAAAAGACTGCACCACTAAAAATGTATATATAGAATTAGGTCAACATGTTGTTGTTGTTAGGTGCCGTCGAGTCGGTATCCGACTCATAGCGACCCTCATAGGGTTTTCAATGGCTGACTGTTTCGGAATTGCCTTGGGAGTGGATTGCCAGGTCCTTCTCCCATTTCTGCAGTGCTGGGAATTGAACTCAGGACCTCAGAGACTGCAGCGCAGTGCTCTACCAACTGAGCTAAATCCCAGCCCTTAGGTCAACATAAGCAGCAATAAGAAGGAAAAAGCTTAAGAGAATTCTTTTTTAAAAATATATACTTTTAGCATATATTTTTAAAATATGTTGTTGTTAGGTGCCATCGAGCTGGTGTCCGACTCATAGTGACCCTACGTACAACAAGCGAAACACTATTGTCAGTGTTACTCTGCTATTCATAGAGTTGTCCGTGGCTGATTGTTTTTTGGGAGTGGGTTGCCAGATCCTTTTTCCAAGCCTACAGCACCTGGTGTTCCCAGGAGGTCTCCCATCCAAGTACTAACCAGGCCTGACTCTGCTTAGCTTCAGAGATCTGACAGGATCAGATGCCACAGTCATGGCTGCAGGCATTTTTTAAAAGTATAGTTAGTAGAAAAGATACACAGGTAACAAAAGATAAGAAAACTGAAAAAGAAGACATAAAAATTACATTGGAAAAAAGAGAAATGTGAAAGTGAAAACACTGAAGAGAGAAGAAAAAAGGTGTGTGTGGGGGAGCCAGAAACCATATTGCACACCTGCAACTCTAGCATCTTTGGAGGCTGAGGTAGGAGGATCTTAAGCCCCAGGCTAGAAGCAGCCTGTGCAATTCAATGAGATCCCATCTCAAAGCAAAAATGAGAAAAGGGCTGGTACTGCAGAGTAGTACAGCACTTGTCTCATGCAGAGCCCTGAGTTCAATTCCCAGTGGAGCAGGAAGAAAGAAAAAAAAAGTGGTAGAGTGGCTTCTTTCAGTGGCCCCTGATATTGGAGTCTGATAGGTGGAGGTGGCAGTCAGACAAAGTCTTTTTCACTCTGACCCCTGCTCAGCGTTGCCAATCTCCTAAGTTCCCCTCAGGAGATGGAGTCATCTCTTCTCCTGGGGGGTGGGGCTAGCATTCATCTACCTTTCTCAAACCTGCTGCCAGAACCTCAGCTGGTCAGCATTTCTCCTTTTCCCTCTCTGTAACTTCCTGGCACAGCTGTGACCCCACTGGGGTGGTGGCAGGCTACCCCAGACTCTCGACCACTTCAGCCCCCCTGGAGTAGCTCAGTCTCACACGAATTTCCCTCTCTAGGTAATGCTGGTTCACAGCACTTTGAAATATGGGAAAATTAATCTCTCCTGTGTGGACCCCTCAGTCAGGAAGAGCCACAATCTCACCAAATCCCCCAAAGAATTCAAGGGCTTCAAGTACTGTGGACTTGTCCTATGGGACTACCACCTCTTTGGGCAAGGGAGCCATGGCTGGAGATGTGTCCTGCTTACTCTCTCTTGCTGCTCAGCTCCATTCTGTGCTCTGGGACCATCCCCTTGATCTCTTCTGGCTTCTGTGCCTTTCCAGACCTCTCTTTGAAATATAGTGCACTTCCTCCTATTCTGACTTCTTTGTTTTGCCATATCACACCAAGGCTGCCTCTAGTCTGCCATCTTGCACTGGAAGCCCCAAGACTCTTTTATTCATTTAAACTAGTAAAAGTAGTAGTAAAAGTAGCCAGATGCTGTGGCATATACCTGGAGACTGTGTCTTTAAAAAAAACAAAAACAAAACAAAACAAAACAAAACACAGTAAAAAATAGTAAAAGTAAATGAAATAGGGAGACAGTTAACTAATTGGCCCAATCAGTAATAATATGCAGAATAATAATTGATGTAATAATTATAGATGTATATATTAATGGTGATTCATCCAAGATGAATCTTATTAATTTCATTGTGCAGAGCAGGTAAGTAACTTGACTACAGTGAAGAGCTATCAAGCTGTTCTCCACTGTGGCTGCTCCACTTTATGCTCCCACTGTACAGTACCAGGGTCTGTCCGCATCCTGACCAGCACTTGTTCTACCTCTAGATGATGGTTATCCCACTAGGTATAAAGTGGTGCCTCATTTGTGGTCTTAACTGGCATGTTCCTAATGGCTAATGATGCTGAACCTCTTTTCATGTGTGTATTGGCCATTTATATGTCTTTTTGGAGAATTGTCTAGATCCTTTGCCCACTTTTGTTTTTATTACTGAATTGGAATAGTTATTTGCATATTCTATATAGAAGCGGACTGCAGCTGTAGCCCTGTGGTATCCGATCCCGTCAGATCTCGGAAGCTAAGCAGGGTCAGGCCTGGCTAGTACCTGGATGGGAGACCGCCTGGGAACACCAGAAGCTGTAGGCTTGGGAGAAGGACCTGGCAACCCCCTCCCAAAAATCAATCTGCCATTGAAAACCCTGTGAACAGCAAAGAAGCACTGACAATAGTGTTTCCCCTGCTGTACAGAGGGTCGCTATGAGTCGGATACCGACTCAACGGCACCTAACAACAACAACAATATAGAAGCACTCTATCAGATACATGATTTATAAGAAAATTCTCTTATTCTGTGGAATATTTTATTTATCTATCTATGTATTTTTAAATTTATTTTTGGTACCTGGGGTTGAACTCAGGTCCACACACTTAGGCATGTGCTCTGATACTGAGCTGAACCTCAAGTCCTTTTTCATTTTTTATTTTGAGATAGGGTCTCACTAATTTTCACAGGCTGCCTCTGACCTCAAACTTATGATTCTCTTGTTCCATCTCCCAAGTTACTGAGATTATAGGAATGTGGCATGGTGCCCAGCTTAGTTTCTTATTTCTTTGGTTATTTTTTTCAACTCCACTCACATCTTCCTTCTAAAACACTGATGACACAAATATTAGACCTTTTATTATAATTCCATAAGCCCTTGAGGCCGTGTTTACTTTTTCTGTTATGTTTTCTCTTTGTTGTTAGTTTGGGTAGTTTCCATTGGTTTTTTTTTCAGGTTATCTCCCCTTTCCATTCTATTCAGTTCTTTGGGCATTCATTCAGTATTTTTATTTTGGCTGTCATATATTTCAGTTCTAAAATGTCCATTTGATTCTTTATATTGTCTATGTTGTTGCAGAGACTACTTTCTTTTTTTTATTAGAAAATTTTAATGTACATTTTAATGTGTTTCATTTTGACATGCTTTTCATTGTGACATTTCCATATATGCATTTTGATACACATTATTCATATAGGTTACCCCTTACCCTCCCCTATGTTCCCCCCCCACCCTTCCCATCTAAGTTTCCCATCTAAGTCTTCCCTATCTTTTACTTAGTAGTTTTTTTCTATATGTCCTTGGGTTCCAGTTCTGTTTAAGATAGAAACTTTTCCTGTAGTGGTCTTTGTTTTTATCTTGTCAGAACAATTACATACGATTTCTAGTCCATTTATATTGAGATCATTCTTATCTTCCCCCCCCTTTTATTATGATCTGACCTTTGAATAGGATTTTTCCTTCTTGTAATTTTGAATCAGCTCCCTCATGAGTGAGAACATGTGTTGTTTCTTTCTGAGATCGTGTTCGTTCACTCAAAATAATTTTCTCTAATTCTATCCGTTTTGCTGCGAATGACCTTATTTCATTTTTCTTGATTGCCGAGTAGTATTCCATTGTGCATATATACCATAGTTTTTTTTTATCCATTG
>VMDO01004225.1:39591-128810 GCA_007922755.1 Pedetes capensis
TTGAACATGGAGATGCAGGTGTCTCTGTGGTATGATGACCCATCTCCCTTTGGGTAAATTCCCAATAGTGTTATAGCTGGGTCATATGGTAGATCTATTTTTAGTTTTTTGAGGTACCTCCATATTGATTTCCACAGTGGTTGCACCAATTTACAGCTCCACCAACAATGTAAAAGTGTTCCCTTTTCCCTGCAACCTCACCAGCATTTGTTGTTGTTTGTTTTATTGATCTTGGCCATTCTTACTGGTGTAAGGTGAAATCTCAGCGTTGTTGTGATTTGCATTTCCCTAATGGCTAGGGATGTTGAGCACTTTTTCATGTGTTTCATGGCTTTATGGACCTCTTCATTTGAGAACTGTCTACTCAGTTCCTTTGCCCATTTGTGTATTGGGTTGTTTGGTTTTTGGGGAGTTTTTTTCTTGAGTTCCTTATAAATTCTAGTAATTAGACCTTTGTCTGATGTATAAAATGCGAAGATTTTTTCCCATTCCGTGGGGTTTTCCTTGACTCTGTTAATTGTTTCTTTTGCTGTGCAGAAGCTTTTTAATTTCATGTGATCCCATTTATCTATTCCTGTTGCAATTTCTTGAGCAATTGGAGTCCTATTAAGGAAATCCTTTCCTATGCCTATATGATGGAGTGTATTGCCTATCTTGCCTTCTATAAGTTTTAAAGTTTCTGGTTTTATGTTGAGATCTTTTATCCATTTTGAGTTAACTCTCATGTATATTGAGAAATGCGGATCCACTTTCATTTTTCTGCATGCGGATGACCATGTTTCCCAGCACCATTTGTTGAAGAAGTTGTCCTTTTTCCAGTTTACTTGCTTTGCTCCTTTGTTGAAAATAAGGTGGCTATAGGTGTGTTGAGGTATATCTGGGTCTTCTATTCTGCTCCAGATGTCTTCAGGCCTATTTTTGTGCCAGTACCAAGCTGTTTTTGCAACCGCTGCCCTGTAGTATAGTTTGAAGTCAGGGATTGTGATTCCACCTGCATTAGATTTGCAGGCAGAGACTACTTTCTTATTGTTTAAGGAGTATTTGTAATTGGCTGTTGAAGCAGTGTTATGATAGCTGCTGTAAGATCTCTGTCATGTGGTTCAGCACTTGCGTCATCTCAGTGTCTATTCCTCTGCCTTCTCATATTCAAGTTGAATATTTCCTGGTTGTTTATATACTGACTGATTGGAGCTACATCCTGCACATTTTCATTATTACGATTCAAAGCTCTAAAGTTCATTAAATCTCTCTTAGAGGCCCCTCTGCCTGCATGGGTGGTGGAGTGGAGCTGCTGCCTCATTACTCCCTAGCAAAAAGAGTGGTTCCTGCCGTGGCTCCCCTCAAGACCTCTGCTCGTGCCTTGCTACCTGGAAGTGGGAGGAACACAGTAAGAGGCTGTGTTAAGGCTGGATGCTGGTGAAAGTTCTCAACCTATGACATCATTAGGTAAGTGTGTGTGTGTGTGTGTGTGTGTGTGTGTGTGTGTGTGTTTGGCTGGAGTAGGTCAATTATTTCCTAAAAATTTTCTGTTTTGCTAGGTTACCCTCCCTCCCAACATGCATAACAAATACCAAGACAATGAACTTGAGGCTCAAAGAACAATAATCCTATAGAGATAAGAAACACAGTTATCGTAGCTTACTGTCTAGAGAAAGTCTACAGCTCCGGGAAGGGTGATACTACAAATCAGGCCCTGGTGACTCTCTTGAGGTTTGGGGATGGAGTTGGAAGTAGAGGGCAGTCAAGGGGACTGAAGTTCACAGGGGAGAATGCCTTAGAGGACAAAGCTGCACAGTGAGAGAGCTGAGGGTTTCTATCAAATAACCAAATGTGCCTAGAACAGGGCATACCTGTGAGGAAACAGCCAAAGGTTCTGCCCCCTTCCACTAGTGCCACAGGCTGGCGACCAAGTCTTTAGTATATAGGCCTTTGGGGACAAAAAGTCCAAACCTTAACAATGCCCATTATACTTAGTTGATGGTGCTGTTGAGTTCAGTTTTGTCCTTGATTTTCTTCATGCTAGGCCTGTCCATTTCTAATAGGGAGGTGTGGAAGTCTCCAACTGTAACTGTGGATTCACCTATTCCTTCTGGCAGTTCCATCAGTTTTTGCCTCACAGGTTTTGATGTTCTGCTGTTCAGGGTGCACACAAAGGCTTTTTTATGTCTTCTTGGAAAACGAACCCACCCATTTATCATTACATAGTGCACCTCTAATTGATTAGTTTCCTTGCTCTGAAATTAATATAATTATTCCTGCTTTCTTTTGATTAGTGTTAGCATGGTACGTCTTTCTCTACTCCTTTACTTTTAATCTACAACCATTTTTTAAATCTTATCCACAGTTGAGCTCTGTGCAGTTTCAGTTACCAGTGATAAACCACGGTCTGAAAATATTCAATGGAAAATTCCAGAAATAAACAATTTTATATTTTAAATTGCACGTCCTTCTGGGCAAAATGAAATCTTGTCCCTCCTGCAGTGTGAATCCTAACTTTGTCCACTGTATGAATATTATTCGCTATCCACCTGTTCGTCACTTAGTAGCCATCTTGGTTATCAATGGACTTCCAGTATTGGAGTGCTTGTGTTCAAATAATCCTTATTTTACTTAAACATGGCCCCAAAGTGCAAGAGTAGTGATGCTGACCATTTTGTTACAGTGTATTGTTAAAATTATCTGACTTTATTACTAGTTATTATTGTTAATCTCTTACTGTGCCTAATTTATAAATTAAATTTTATCATAGGTATGTATGTGTAGAAAAAAATAGGTATATATAGGGTTGATACTATCTGTAGTTTCAGGTATCCATAGGGGTCTTGGAACATATTCCTCATGGATAAAGAGGAACTACTGGAGATGTATATTTAAAGTGGACTTCTTATAGACAGCATATTGTGGGGGATGTTTTGCTTTGTTTTGTTTTGTTTGCATTACTTCAGGGTTGAATCCAGGGCCTCACACATACTTTGCAAGTGCTCTACCACTGGGCTGCATCCCCCGCCCACTTTTTATTTTCTAATTAGAGTCAGAGTCTTGCTAAGTTAAGAAGGCTTCCTCTAGCCTTGAACTCATGATCCTTCTGCCTCTGCCTCCAAAGTCCCTGGGATTGCAGGTGTGTGCCACTACACCCGGCTTGGGTCTTATTGTTTGATCCCCTTTGATAATCTGTTTTTAAATTGTTGTATTTAGATTATTGATATATACAGTGATTATTGATATAGTTGAATTAATATTTGCCATATTTGTTACTGTTTTCTATTCATTGCCCTTGTTCTTTGTTCCTGTTTTCGTATTTCAGTTTTTCTTTTTGCTTTCATTTTTCTCTTCTTTTTGAACATATCACTTAAATTTTTTTTCATTTTTTTAATAGTAGATAGAGAGTATAAAGCCTTCTTAATTCCTGCCTCCCTCTCTTATGTCTATCATTTTGCATATACTTAAGCAATGCTCATTGGTACACTGGTGGGTTGTTTTTTGTTTTGTTTTTTGTTTTGCTTATTTTGTTTCTGTGGTCCTGGGGGTTGAACCCAGGGTCTTGCTCCTATTAGTCAATTGTTCTACCACTGAGCTGCACTCCAATCCCCTCTTTTATTTTTCATTTTGAGATAAGGTCTCTGCTCAGTTGTGCAGGCTGCCTCTGGCCTCAAACTAGTGGTCCTCCTCCCTCCACCTCCCTAGTTGTTGGGATTACAGGCATGCACCATTATACCTGGCTTGTTGTTATTGTTTTGAATAAACTTATCTGTTAGGTCAACTAAGAAAAATAAGAAGCTTTTTATTTTTCCTTCCCATTCCTGCTCCACTGCTCTTCTTTTCTTTGTGTAAATCACTGTTCTGACCTATGTCAGTTCTTCTCAAGAACTTCTTTTAAACATTTCTTTTTGTTTTGTTTTGCAGGGCAGGTTCACTGGTAACAGTCTTTCAATTGTTGTTTGTCTGAGAAAGTGTCTATTTCTTCACTTTTGAAGGATAACTTTACCAGGTGCAGAATTCTAAATTAGTGGAGTTTTTCTCAATATTTTAAATATTTCACTCTACTCTGTTACTTGTGTGGTTTCTGGGGAGAAATTGGATGTAATTCTTCTTCGCTCCCCTGTAGATAAAGTGTTTTTCCTCTGGCTTCTTTTAAGATTTTTTTCCTTTTGATCTTTGGTTTTCTGCAGTCTGAATATACTATGTCTCAATGTAGTTCTTTTGGTGTTTTTTCTGTGTGGTGCCTCTGAGTTTCTTGGAACTTTTATTTGGTGTCTGAAATTAATTTGGGTAAATTGTTAATTGTCATTGCTTCACAAATTTCTTTAGGGTGTTTCTCTCTTTCTTTTATTCCCACTAGGTATCTGTTATACCTTTTGTTGTCCCATAGTTCTTAGACACTCTCTGTCTCCTTTTAGAAGGAATCAGTTTTAGAAATTTTTATTGCTATATCCTCAATCTCAGAGACTCTTGCCTCAGTCATGTCCAGTCTTAATGAGCCCATTAAAGGTATTCTTCATTTCTGTTATGTTGTTGTTGTTGTTGTTAGGTGCCGTTGAGTCGGTATCCGACTCATAGCGACCCTCATAGGGTTTTCAATGGCTGACTGTTTTGGGATTGCCTTGGGAGGGGATTGCCAGGCCCTTCTCCCATTTTTGTGGTGCTGGGAGTTGAACTCGGGACCTCAGAGACTGCAGTGCAGTGCTCTACCAACGGAGCTAAATCCAGCCCCCATTTCTGTTATAGCATGTTTTATCTCCAGCATTTGTTTTTGATTCTTTCTTAGAAGTTTCCATCTCTGTTTACATTACACATATGTTTTTACGTGTTGTATTTTTTCCCATTAGACCCCTTAGCATATTAGTCTTAGTTGTTATAAACATTCCTGGTCTGATAATTCTAACATCTCTGCTGTGTCTAGGTCTGGTTCTGATGCTCATTCTGTGTCTTCAGACTGTGCCTTTGCCTTTTAGTATGCCTTATCATTTTTTGTTGAAGGTCAGACATGAGGTATTGGGTAAAAAGTAGCTAAGTGAACAGGGCTTTAGTGATACAGGGGTAAGTTGCTGGAGGTGGGAAGATTCTATGGTACTGTGATTAGGCCTTCATCATCAAGCCTGTGTCCCAGGCGCTTGTGAGATTTTATCTCTATAGGTAGAACAGGATGACTCCAGGACACTGAAGTTGAGTTGCCTTTCCCCCAGATCACATAGGTTCAGACCAATCCCTGGTAGTTTCGTTTCTGATAAACTAGTTTCTTTTGAGAGAAGGCCTTATAAAGAACAATGCTCTGGGATATTTCAAAATGGTTGCTCTCCACCTACTCCATTCACCAGAAGCATCAGGGACCTGGTAGAGAGTCACTACGGGAACCTGGAGGTAAGCCACAAAAGTGTTGTTGTTGTTGTTAGGTGCCGTCGAGTCGATATCCAACTCATAGCGACCCTCACAGGGTTTTCAATGGCTGACCGTTTCGGGATTGCCTCGGGAGTGGATTGCCAGGCCCTTCTCCCATTTTTGCGGTGCTGGGAATTGAACTTGGGACCTCAGAGACTGCAGCGCAGCGCCCTACCAACTGAGCTAAATCCCAGCCCTCCCACAAAAGTGTAGGGGCCACTATAGCTGAGTCCCCCTATAGTCTTCAGCTATCTGGTGCATATTATCCTCTAGCAATTACCTGTCTGCCCTCACCAAGACTTGTGTATAAATCACAGCAGCTTTATCTGTAAGAGATAAAACTGGAAATAGTGCAAATGTGTATCGTCAAGTGAGGAACACATGGACTTCCTCCAAGCTTAGGAGGCAGAGGACATTGTGATATATCCGTACAGTTGATTGCTCAGCAATAAAACAGAATGAGCTATTTATACTTAGTATGTGTGAATTTCAAAATAATTATGTTAAATGAAACAAGCCAGACCAAAAGAAAATGATCACATACTGTATGATTCCATTTATATAAAATTCTGGGAAGTACAAACCAATCTATAACAACAAAGCAGGTCTCTGGTTGCCTGGGGAGGGCAGGGGATTAGAAAGGAGTGAAGGGATTACAGAAAGGCACAAGGTAGCTTTTAGGCGAGATAGATGTGTCATTCTATTGGTTGTGGTGATGGTTTCATAAAACTTAGCAAAAAGTATACTTTAGCCTGTGCAATTTATTTAAACTTCATGAAATTGTTTTTAAAAGTTACAACCACCAGGGGGCAGAGTTCTCCCAATTGTCTGTTCCTTCTTTGAATGTTACCATGTAGAAGCCTGCAGCCATTCCACCCTAGCATCTGATCTGGTCAGAGCTCAGAAGCTAAGCAGGGTCAGGCCTGGTTAGTACTTGGATGGGAGACCGCGTGGGAATATCAGGTGCAGTAGGCTTGGGAGAAGGACCTGGTGCTCACTCCTAAAAAACAATCAGGGATTGAATACCCTATGAATGGCAGAGGAGCACTCACAACAGTGCCAGGCATGGCACAGTGTCGGATATTGTTTCATCTGTTATACATAGGGTCACTATGCGTTGGACCTCACTCAATGGTACCTAACAACAACAAACATGTGGAAACAACTTCCAATAAAAACCTCTGTCTGGTTAGTAAAATGTTTTGTGGTTAGAAATGCCCGCCTGTGACATGGGTAAAATGTTCCTGCTTCAAATGCTGGGTGTGGGATCTCCAGGGGCTGTAAGTACCTCCTGGCAACATAATCCCATTTAAGCTTCTGGCTTTGCACCACAAATACCATCTTGAAAGAATCAGGTGCAGGTGTGTTGTGCTTCTCTTCTGTGGGGCAGAGGTGTGGTGGTGTTAGACATCTTTCAGCTGTAGACTGGAGCATTCACACAGGTTTATCACAAGCCCAGAGTGAAGTCAGGGGTGTGGGGCAACTGCAGGGGGCACAGGCCAAATGGGGGCCACTCCAGAGTCCACCAAATTGCTGAGTGACATCAGTGAAGTTGCTCAACCACTCTCTCCAGGGTCTAGCAGCCTGAGCCTAGCTTTCTGAACACAAGTTATGGGCTTCCTATCAACACGGGTGACACACATGAGCACACTGCCTACCAGCGCAGTACAGGCTGAGAAGTGCCTGGCTGGGTGTGAGTCGTGTGTGTAGAGAGTGGTGGCTGCTGGGCCTCAGGGACAATGACAGTCCAGGGAGCCAAGCTTTCTGAGTTGGGGCTCCTGGCCCTGCAGCTTGTAAGGAGGAGCTAACGTTTTACCAGTGCCACTGTGTTCTAAGAGGCCCATCTTTTCAGGCAAAAAGGCAGATCTGGCAGAAGGAGAATCAAGCACCTGGCACAGGAAGATGGTGCCTCACTCTGGGAATTATTAGGGAGCAAATAGGTGTCTGCTGTACAGCAGTGTCACTGGCCACCATAACTGCAGACTGTGCTTAGCACAAAATCTAGCACAAAATCAGTGATTCTGGACCTTTAGAGATTTGCTCATCACTCTGATGTTGACTGGGGCCTTTATTCATTTCACAAATATTGTTTGGTGTCTGTGTATGTCCTGTGACATTAAATGTTTTTACAGTGAGCATCGTGAGGGCTGACACTGAGCACTTAACAGGTGCTAGACAGTGTTGCACCCGTGAGCCCTGATCACGGAGATTCCCAGGTTAAATAAGGTGCTTGAGTTGACAGCCGGTACAGGTGAGGTACTCATGTGTTCTGACTCCAGTGCCCAGCACCTGAGGCCAGGCTGCCCCTTTATCCAGTAATCCTTTTGTGGATGCGTGGGAGCAGCTCGGCTAGAGACAAGGGGAGGCCACAAGCTTTCCAAGGCCTTTGGAAAGAAAGGCTGAGGGGTCTGGAGGAATGAAGCGGATTGTGTGTGGGGTCTTAAGGGGAGAGTAGGAGGTGGGTGTGTGTGCTAGGGGCACTCAGTGTCCTACTGTGGGTGGACACCCACTGTGGCCGAGAACGTAGTTATTTCCAGGTGCTGCTAGACGGCCTGTGGGGACCAGGCGAGGCCTGAACCACCTAGACTTCTGAGGCTGGTGGGGAGCGGAACAAGGGTATGCAGGCAACTGAGCAGCGGGCACCTGAGCAATGGGCATGGCAGGGACTGGCCAGCCCTGGGCTTCGCTGATCACAGCCAGCTGCAGTCTTAGGGCAGCTGCCATTGTGTGGTGCCCTGTGGGGTCAGTGGCCAGGGCTCCAGGACAGGGAAAGCTTGTTCTCTTCCCTCTAGCGCTTCAAGGAAGCTGTGGGGTTGGGGGCTGTGCGCTTGCATTTCAGACACTGAGGGCGCCCCTGGGGCTTGGCGAGGGCAGCCAGGCCCAAGTGCAGGAAGAGGTGTTCCTTTTCTCCACACGGTCCCACCTTCCCATCAGCTGGCATCTGCCCCATGTAACTTATCCCAAGCCCTGAGGACATGGTTCTAAGAGTGTTGGCCGTGTTGATCTTGGTGAATTGAAGCCTCCTTGGCCTGAGCTCAGCACAGTTTCTGTTGCTGCAACTCTATCTGCAGTGTAAGCACCGAACCAATGTGGATGCTAGCACCTGAACTGGGCCATTCGGAAGGGTAAGTGAGGGAACAAGCCATTCATGGTTTGCTCTGCCAATGCTAACCCCTGGCCCCATGCCACTAAGGCCCTAGGAAGTACATCCCACCAAGTGGAGGAGAGGGCTGGCGAACAAGACAGCTCACCATGGGCCAAGGCAAAGAACTCTTATGATTGTAGTTTTCAAACACAGTCTGAAGCAGAAATGAATCCTGACTTCATGTTCAAGGACAAAGTGGGCTACGGAGACTGGGTGGCATCAAAACCTTCGAAAGGTTTTCTAACACAGAGAGACCTACAGTCTAAGGGCCAGAAAGAAAATACTCTTTCTTTCATTTTTTTTTTCTTTTCTTTATCTCTTTCACATGATGGAATATGGGGTTCGAGTTCTGCCCTATATTCAATGAATGAATGAATAACAATAATAAAAGGGGCTATGTGGCCGAGCATGGTGGTACATGCCTGTAATCCCAGCAACTCAGGAGGCTGAGGGAGGAGGATCTCAAGTTTGAGGTCAGAGGCAGCCTACACAATTTATTGGAACCCTTTCTCAAGATAAAAGTAGAAAATGGGCTGGGGATGCAGCTCAGTGGTAAAGCACTCGCAAAAAGCACGTGTGAAGAACTGGGTTCAGTTTCCCAGTGGAAAAAAGGGCTATGTGACCTGCAGCAGCTCTTGCTTCTTTGGGGCCTCACTTTAACCATCTGGAAAGCAAGGGAGAAGATCAAATCATCACTAACTAAGGCTGAGACCACAGTCTTACGGTTATGGTGTCCAACTCCTGGTCCCAGTCTCCTGCCTTTGGAGATTGGCTCCCACTTACAGGACCTCTTGTGGAGGTTTTGGCCTGAGCTACAGGAGCTGTTAGGTAAAGATTTATCTTTGACAATGAGAACTCCTTGGAAAGAAAGCTGACCTCCCCGCCCCCTGCAGGAGAATCCATGGGTGCCCACAAAGCAGGGCTGTATTATTTTTGTCTTATCACTGGAGAGCAGCTGGAGTTACACAAGTAAACATAGCCCAGAAAGTTCTCTGGCTAACAATAGTACAGATGTTCTGGGAAAATCAGTCTAAGAGCTTTCTTTCTTTCTTTCTTTCTTTTTTTTTTTTATTAGCATGCAAAATGATGTTTACCTTGTGACATTTTCTTTCAGGTATAACATACACATTATACATCTTCCCTCCCCATTACCCTCTCTTGTCCCCCACCCCACTGGTCTTCATCTTACAGATGTGTCTGCTGTTTCAGAAATAGTGCTGACCCCAGGGCTGTAGAGGCTCAACTCACCAAGACTCATGTTAGCCACGCTCTCAGAGCCCTGTGGGCCTCAGGGTCAGGGAGAGCAGCCCAGAGCAGGCTCCCCTGCCCCTGATGGCCAGCCTGGGAGAAGTCACTCTTCTTTGGGCCAGGGGGCACATGGCTGGGGGTTGGCGAATGGCCACCAGCACAGCCAGTGTCATATCTTGAGGACAAACAGAAACCTGAGTCACGTTTTCTGTGGCTCTAAGGAAATCCATGCCCCTGTCCTTATGCAGGGGAGTTTAATGACTCTCAGGTCCTTTGCTAATGATGGGATCATAGTGGACCTCAGAAGCTATCTCACCTGTGCCCTGGGCCACTACTGCCTCATGTCCTCTTGGGAGCAGCACCCCTGCCCTCTGCAGTCTCCTCCTGCCTTGAATGCTGCCCAGACCCAGTAGGGATTCTGGTCACACGGCCCTACCTCCTAAGTCCTAGCCTGATCTCCTGAGGAGCAAGACTTCCCCTCCAACCTCCAGCTGTCCTCTCCCACCTGCCCCAGGGGCTTTTATTCCTGCTTGTAGGCTTGGGGTGCAGGTAGACTGTGACCCAGGGCTGTGCTCAGGTCTCCAGTAGCCCTTGCCCTCTCCTCCCAGAGTTGGGTAGGGTTTCCCTGTCACTTGGAGCCATCCTGGCAGACCTTAGACTGCAGCATCTGTCCCCAAGCTGGCCGCCTCTGACTGAGCGAGAAACTGCACCCCCGTGGGCTCCTCTGGTTCCTTCCTTCCTCCTGTTGAAATGAACACAATCTGAGGAATTGCTTGCTTTTACCACTGTGCAACAGTGTCCAAAGAAACTGCTTCAAAGCCTTGGATCAGGGAAGGGTTTGGAGATAGAAGCTGTCTGAGAACAAATGGCAAAACTTCAGAGAACAGAAGCAAGAGCAGAGTTCGAAGTGTTCTATCACGCCTGTTTTAGCAAAACAGGATGTTGGTTCACAGGAGCCAGAACAAACAGACCCCTGAAGTGCTCTTGAGAAGGTAGTAGTTCTTTCTTAGGAACCACAGTTACTCAGGACTAAATAGAATTTTTAAGCTTGGGAGAATGAGATTTGGGAAAAATGCTGTGAAAACAAGATATTCAAGATAGTTCAGGAAATGCAGTCTTTTACCACCCTTACACCTTAGCACTGGGGGTGCTAACGTGTTTATGCCAAGAGGTTTGGAAAAGAGCTACCTGGCCACCTGACTAGAAGAGATCCATATTTGTACTATTCCCCAGAAGGGAGATCCAAGCAAATGGGGAAGTTATTGAACAAAATCACTAATATCACATGCAAGTAAAATTTTACTAAAGATCATTCAAAAGCGATTGCAGCAGTATATAGACAGAGAACTACCAGAAAATCAAGCTGGATTCAGAAAAGGATATAGAACCAGGGATATCATTGCTGATTTCAGAATGGGTATTACCAGAAAGATGTCTATCTATGTTTTATTGACTATGCAAAGGCATTTGACTGTGTGGATCATATAAATTATGGGTAACATTACAAAGAATGGGAATACCAGAGTGCTTAATTGTACTCATGAGAAATTGTGCATGTACCAGGAGGCAGTTGTTTGAACAGAACAAGGAAATACTGCCTGGTTTAAAGTCAGGTAAGGTGTGCATCAGGGCTGTATCCTTTCACCATACCTCTTCAATCTCTATGCTGAGCAAATAATCTGAGAAGCTGGACTTTATGAAGAAAAACTTGACATCAGGATTGGAGAAAGACTCATTAACAACTTGCGTTATGGAGATGACACAACTCTGCTTGCTGAAAGTGAAGAGGATTTGAAACATTTATTGAAGAAGACCAAAGAACACAGCCTTCAGTATGGATTGTGCCTCAATATCAAGAAAATAAAAATCCTTACAGCTGGATCAGGAAGCAACTTCATGATAAATGGAGAAAAGATTGAGGTTGTCCAAGATTTTGCTTTACTTGGTTCTACAATCAACACCCATGGAAGCAGCTGTCAAAAAATTGAAAGATGAATTGCAGTGGGAAAATTGTTGCAAAATATTTCCTTAAAGTGTTGAAAAATAAGGAAGTCACACTGAAGACAAAGGTGCACCTGACCCATGCCATGGTATTTTCAGTTGCACCATATGCTTGTAAAAGCTGGACATTGAACAAGGGAGACAAGAAAAGAATTGATGCTTCTGAATTATGGTGCTGGAGGCAAATATTGAATATATCACAGACTACCAGAAGAACCAACAGATCTGTTCTAAAAGAAGTACAAGCAGAGTGCTCCTTGGAAGCAAGAATAGCTAGAGTGCATCTTACATATTTTGGACATGTAGTCCGGAGGGACCAGTCCTTGGAGAAGGACATCATGTTTGGGAGAGTGAGGGGTCAGCAAAAAAAAAGGAAGGCACTCAACTAGATGGATTGACACAGTGACTATAACAATGGGCTTAAACATAAAAAAGATCACATGCCTGGCACAGAATTGGGGAGTGTTTCATTCTGTTGTACACGGGGTTGCTATGAGTCAGACCCAACTTGACCACACCTAGTAACCACAAACATCTTGGAAGTCCTGTGTATTCCCCAAATGGTATGAGACCAGGGTTTCTTAAGCTTTTGGAATTCATGTAAACAAAATCTGCTCTTCTCTCAGCAGAAAGCCACGAAGGTCTTGCAGTGCCCATTTTGTTTTGAGCCTATGAATCAGTCACAAACCAGATAACTCCGAATCCATAGCTCCTGCTCATACCTAGGGATGGGCCATGAAATTGGTCCAGAGGTTGGTTAGAAAGTGAGGGCTTGTATGTCTTCGCTTTGTGAGCCTCCCAGAATGCTTTGAGACTATTAACACCTAGCCTTCCATTCTGTGTCAGGCCGGCTGAGAAATCTAAGAATCAGAGTAAGCCTGAGGCATCTGGGTGGAGGTGGGCACCCACTATGGTGCCTTCTCCCCCCACCTAAGGCCGTCCCATGGCTCCTCTCAGATGGAGCTCTGTCACAGATTGAGATGACACAAGTCCTGGAGAGCTCCTGGGCCAGGTGGTTACCCCAGAGGGTGTGTATGTGTGGGAGGATGACTGCCTGCCCACTGGCCAGCGCAGCAGCTACCCAGTTGCTCCTTAACTCAAAGGCCCCTGATGGCTCCAGGGAAGGTGTTGCATAGGACTTTCCAGCGTGTCTATGTATATGGATCCTTGCTTCATATTTCAAAAGCAATTCACATATTGTCCCCTTACTCATGACACACTCCTAGTAACTATTGATAGACAAAACCAAAACCTATGAAAAGCTGCTCCAAGCTCAGCTGTGTTTGTAACATAGGCATCATAAACACATCTGCACCTATAGATAAACAGCCTATAGAGTGTGTAGGGCTTGGACTGAAAGGTAGATGCTCAGAGGGCCCTCAGGGTGGAAGCCACAGGTTTGTGGAATCTATGAGTCCCCCCACTCCCCAGGGAGAGCTGGATGTAGCAGTGTGCACAGAAGTGTACACATTCCTGCTTCACTTTGGCTGGAAATGGCACTAAAGTTTCTGGCACTAGAGACCCATGTTGCTCACGATCTCTGTGACCTTCCATGAGCCCTTCATCTCAAGGACAGTTTGGCCAAAGCCAGGACCTTTCAGTACCTTCTGCATCAGTGACTGCCAAGCCTGGCTGTCCACAAGAACCTTCTAAATGCTTCTTAAAATGCAGATATCTGTGTCTGCCCCTGGGCAACTGGTCAGAATCTCTAGGCCTTGAGCTCAGGGTGTGTATTTATTATCCAGGCAGCATATAAGAATAAAACTATGAGTCAATTTCATGTATGCATCCAAAAGCCAAAAAAGCAAATTGTTGTTGTTGTTAGGTGCCGTCGAGTCGGTATCCGACTCATAGCGACCCTCTGTACAACAGGGGAAACACTATTGTCAGTGCTTCTCTGCTCTTCATTGGGTTTTCAATGGCAGATTGATTTTTGGGAGGAGGTTGCCAGGTCCTTCTCCCAAGCCTACAGCTTCTGGTGTTCCCAGGCAGTCTCCCATCCAGGTACTAACCAGGCCCGACCCTGCTTAGCTTCCGAGATCTGACGGGATCGGATGCCACAGGGCTACAGCTGCAGCTAAAAAAGCAAATAAATTATTGTATATTTAATGAACATTATGGTATTACTGTGACAGAAACTACAGCAGCTAGGCATTATTCCCTTTTCTGGGCAAAGCTTTCTTTGATTTCTTTGCTTTCTGGAAGATGAAGTTGCAAGACACCAAGAGATAAGGCCAACTAGGGAGCTGCTCCTCAGAGGCCATCTCTCTCTAGTGTGCAGTTTCTCCCAAGCCTGAATGTCCTGGACTCCAGAGCAGGTGGCTCAGTTGTCCCAAGGGTAGATGCAGAAGAGTTTGGTTGCAGTCCACAGTCAGACTCTGAGGGTAAGACCAGGTGGGTATGGGGTGTCTGGGTGCTTGGTTACACTCCTTAAAGTGGAAGCCACAGGTCTGGGTCATAGCCTGGCTTGGCTTCTTCTTCCTCCAGGCTTTGAAGTGCACATGCACTCACTGAACAACAAACAAGCACTGTCTCCACAGACTGCTCAGGCAGACTGCTGTGCCGACCACCAGGCTGATGCAGCTGGCGGTGGCCTTCTAGGGGAGGGGCTCAGAGTTGGTGTGAAACCTGCCTGAGCTGCCTGTGGGTTTATTCTTCTCTTTCTCCATGAGAAAAAGAAATCATCACAAAAGGAGTTAGGGAAGGAGAGGCCTGCCTGAACCATGGCCCCAGCACTGGCTCAGCAACAGTCTTTCAATGTAATTAACTGGAATATCAGCTTAAACAGGCTGGGGTTTAGCTCAGTTGGTAGACTGCTGCTATGTGTGCTCTGAGGCCCTGGGTTCAATCCCCAGCACTGCAAAAATAGGAGAAGAACCTGACAGCCCACTCCCAAAACAATCAGCCATTGAAAACCCTATGAATAACAGAAAAGCACTGACAATAGTGCCAGGCATGGTGCAGTGCTGGGGAGTGTTTCATTCTGTTGTACATAGGGTCATTATGAGTCGGACTTGACTGGACTGCGCCTAACAACAACACCATTAACTTAAAAGAGGAAAATGTTGGAATATCTCTAAGATCAGGCCAGAAAAACTGATAAAAATCATACCCATTCTTAATAAAATCTCTCAGCAAACTAGGAGTAGAAAGGAAGTTCCTTGGTATGATCAGTGGTACAACCAGAACAAACCTGGGATTGAAGGGGGAAAACCCTGGAAACTTTGCTTCCATTGCGGGAGGGAAGAGGACATGGTGGAGGGACAAGAAGTAACAAGACTCATTCCAGGAGACATGATCGTCTACTTCAGTAATCCTGAGGATCCATGACAGACTCTGAGAACGAATGTTGGTGAGGCTCAGGTGGCCCAATACAAGCGATCATAGAGACTCTCACAGGCGGCTAATGCCCCAACAACTGCCAATTAGAAGAGTAGCTTAAAAGAGCCCCTAGGCATGGAGCACACATTACAAAAAACATAGGCTTCTGGAAGTCTCCATGCTGAGTGAAATAAGCCAGGCACGGAAAGACAAATACCACATGAGCTTACTTGTTTGGAATCTAAAAAAGTCAAAGTCACAGAAATAGAAAGTAGAATTGTGTGCACCAGATATTTTAGTAATAATAATTACTAATGTGTGTGACAGTTAATGACTGGAGTGATAACTGGAGGTCGTGAGAAGGAGTGCTTATTGAGTGCTCTGTGGGAGCCAGGCTGAGTACCAACCACTTTATCTGGCTCATCTCATTGGTCCTTGCAATAGCCCCCCCAAAGTGGACACAACAGACCAGAAAACTGAGAAATAGAAACCATCACATTAGGGGATTAGGGTGGCCAGAGGGCTGCCAGAACCAAGACTCTGCCTAGTACCACCAGCTAATAAATAGAGGGCCTAGGATTTAAACCCAGACCCTCTGACCAACAAAATAAAATACATATAAAGTATTTATTATTGTATTAGTAAAAAACATAGAAGAATATGTTTGTGACCTGGAAATAAGGAAGGCGTTCTTAAACTCAAAAAGCCTAAGTACTGAAGAAGGAGATTAATCATTTGACTATATCCACATTCCCCCTCCCACCCCCCGTGTTATGAGGGACTAATTGAGAGGAAAGGGCATCTCAGTAAAAACAGAGGCAAAGGCTATATATAGGTGGTTTTTAAAGAAGGAACACAAATAATGAAATGCACTTGAAAAAGACACTGGAACTTGACTAGTAATAACATAAATGCAGTTCAAATGACATACCTTTGTACAAAAATTAATAATATTGATCATATGTGTTGAGAAAGGGATGGAAAAATAAGCTCTTTCATATACATTGGAAGTACTTTTAACATTATTCATTAAAATTTAAAGTACATATACACTACTACTACTCAGAAATTTTACTTCTTGGTGTGTACCCTGGAGAAAGGGTCCTAGAAGGAAATTCATGATAATATTACTTTACTTATTTATTTTTGAAAAATTGTCTTTCTTCCCTTTTTTCTGTAAATACTATAAATTTGATACAAGTCAATAAAATGAATTGAACATATATTGCATGCTGGTCACACCAGAGATATCAAGAAAAACAAAGAGATAATTAAAACAGGGTGATTCTTATCACAAAGGGAAAATGGATTAATATAGCAAAAAAGAGAATACAGAACTCAAGCTCACTATACAAATTTAAAATGTGAACAAAAGTCTCTTCTAAAAATGAAGAGTTCTAATCATTTGAAAAAAATTATTTTTACCAAGCAATAAATAAATTTAAAAAGATAATTTGTTGTTGTTGTTAGGTGCCGTTGAGTCGGTATCCGACTCATAGCGACCCTCTGTACAACAGGGGAAACACTATTATCAGTGCTTCTCTGTTGTTCATAGGGTTTTCAATGGCAGATTGATTTTTGGGAGGGGGTTGCCAGGTCCTTCTCCCAAGCCTACAGCTTCTGGTGTTCCCAGGCGGTCTCCCATCCAGGTACTAACCAGGCCCGACCCTGCTTAGCTTCCGAGATCTGACGGGATCGGATGCCACAGGGCTACCGCTGCAGGCAAAAAGATAATAATAAGCAGTAAAGATGTACAAAATCTAACAGAATAACTAAAAAATAAAAAAGGTGACCTTCACATTTATCTTCTATGTTTAAGTGAAAACATGCAATATTTTTTTCTGAGACTGAGTTGTTTCACTTAAAATGATTATTTCCAAGTCTATCCATTTAGCTGCAAATGCTGTAATTTCATTCTTCTTTAAGGCCACATAGTATTCCATGGTATGTATGTATATATGTCACATTTTTCTAATACATTCTTCTACAAAAGGACTTCTAGGCTGATTCAATAACCTTGTGATTTTGAACAGTGCTGCAATGAACATGGAAGTGTTTTAAAACAGTGGTAAAATATGTAACAGATGGCCATTGTCAGAAAGGCTTAACCAATAATGAATATGATCCATATATCCTCTCATGCAGAGTTCTTAGGACATGGGATTGTATGGAGAGAAGAGTTGGAGATTAATCTGGACAGTGTACTTCAGCTTGCAGAACACCAACATGGTCCTGCATATAAACACGTCAAATGCCACTGTGTGTCTGTCCAGATCTTCATTTCATGTCAACCCTAGAGAGCACCATCTTTGTACATAGTAGCTGGCGTGGTCCTCTATCCTAGGGGTTAAGGTATGGATGGCTTTGCACCAAACACATGACTACAGCCACCTCTGATGAGGGCCTGGGCTAGGGAATGAGGAGAGAAGAGAAATCTAACTTTAACTGGGGTGCTTTAATTTGTTTTCAGGAGAAAATTCAGTTACCACCTCCAAGTTTTCCCTCAGAGATTCCAATGAGCCCACTTTGCCACCCCCACTTTGCATCCATTTATTCATCTTTATATGCTAAATTGTATTCTCCCAAATTCATAGATTGAAGTCCTAACTACTAGTACCTCAGAAATAAAGATTTTGAAGAAGTGATTAAGTTAAAATGAAACAATTAGAGTGCACCCCAATCCAAGATGAAGAGTTCTTATAAGAAGAAATTTGGACCAAAAAGACAGCAGATGTATGTGTGCACAGGGATGACCAAGTGAAGAGGAAGGAAAAGGATGACCATTGACAAGTCAAGGGAAGAAACCTCAGGATGGAACCAACTCAAAGACTGAAAGCTTTTCCTCAGAGGTCAGGAACAAGGTAAGTATGTCCACTTCTAGTCAACAGAAGTCTAGAAGTCCTAGCCAGAGTAATTAGGCAAGAAAAAGAAATAAAAAGCATCTAAATTGGAAAGGAAGAAGTAAAATTATCTCTGAAGATGATATGACCATATATGTAGAAACCTCTAAAGACTACACACACATAACACACACACAGCCAGTTTTCTTATAACAAATAAATGAATTCAGCAAAGTAGCAAGATACCAAGTAAACACAGCAAAATTGATTGCATTTCTATATATTAATGGGGAACAATCTGAAAAGAAAATTATGAAAAAACACTGTTTACAATAATATAAAAAAGAACAAAAAATACTTAGGAATTAATTTAACCAAGGAAGTGAAAGACTTATGCCATGAAAACTACAAAACATTGCTGAAGGGAATTAAAGAAGACATAAATAAATGGAAACATAGTCTGTGTTCATGGATTGGAAGACTTACTATCAATATGATGTCAAATACTACCCCAAGTGATGTACACATTCAGTGAAATCCCTAATAAAATATCAATGACATTTTTGCATAAATAGAAAAACTAATCCTAAAATTCACATGGAATCTCAGTGGACCCTGAATAGACAGCACAGTCTTGAAAAAAAAAAACAAACAAACTTTAAAGACTCACACTTTCTGATTTCAAACTTACTACAAAGCTACAGCAATCCAAAAAGTGTGTTATTGTCATAAAGACAGAAATAGGATAGAATAGAGAGCCCAGAAGTAAGCCCTTGCATATTTGGTCAAAAGATTTTTGACAAAGGGCAAGAACAGTCTTTTCAGCAAATAGTGTTGGGAAAACTATGAAGTGAAGAATGAAGTTGTATCCTTGTCTCATACCATATGCAAAAAATTAACTCAAAATAGATCAAGGACCTAAATTTAAGACCTAAACCTATGCATTTTTAGAAGAAAATATCGGAAAAAAATTTATGACATTGGATTTGGTAAGGACTTTTTGGATGTGCCACCAAAGGCCCAGGCAATGAGAGAAAAAATGGACTTCACGAAAATAGAAAAAAATAGAAAAAAATTTGTGTATCAGAAGACATCATCAGAGTAAAATGGCAACCTATATAATGGAAAAAAAACACTTGCAAATTATATATCTAATAAGAGATTAAAATATAAAACACAGGGGACCCCCAAAACTCTACAACAAAAAAACCAAACAATCTGATTAAAAAGTGGGCAAAGGATTTGAGTAGACATTTTTCAAGAAGATATATAAATGCCTGATAATCATTCAACATCACTAATCATTAAGGAAGTCAGAATCAAAACTACAATGACATACTACCTCATACATATTAGGATGGCTATGATCAATAAAAAACAAACAACAACAAAAATAAATGTTGGGGAAGATTTGGGGAAATTGAAATACTTATGTCCTGTTGGTGGGAAAGTAAAATGTACAATTGCTGTGGAAAACAGTTTGGTGGTTCTACTAAAAATACAATTATCATATGATCCAGCAATTGTACTTCTGGGTATATACCCAAAAGAATTGAAAATAGGGTCATTAAGAGGTATGTATGCATGCATTCATAGCATCATTCTTCAAAATAGCTAAAATGTGGAAGCAACTCAAGTAGCCATTGACAAGTGAGTGGCTAAACAAAATGTGGTGTAAACATACAGTGGAATATTATTCAGCCTTAAAAATGACAGGTTTTTTCCTTTTTTGAGACAAGGTCTTGCTATGTAGTTCAGACTGCTCTTGGAACTCAGTATGCAGCTCAGGCTCCCCTTGAACTTGCACTCCTCCTGCCTCAGCCTCCCGAGTGCCAGGATTACAGAGGTGGGCCACTATGCCCAGCCTCCCCTCAAAATGGCAGAAGTTCCCACATATGCTATAACATGGATGAACATTGAGGATTTAATGTTAAATAAGTCAGCCATATAAATGATTATATAATCACTCTTATATAATATGTTAATTCATTTTTTTTTGTTAATATAATGAAATATCTGAGGCAGGCTACTTCTCACACAAAAAAGAGACTAGTTCACAGTTCTGGAGGTTCAAGGGCATGATACTGGCATTGGCTTGGGTTTGGTGAAGATTTCATGGAAGATGGCATTACAACAATGACAGTGCATGAGGGAGGAAGAAATAACATGGCCAAAACAGGAAGCTGCAGATACTGGGGTCCCATTATCTCTTTGAAGGGCAGTGACCCCAGCTGACCTAAAGATTTCCAACTAGGCGCCACCTCATAAAGGTCCCGCCTCCCAATATGGCCACCCTGAGAACCAAGTTTCCAGTGTATGAACCTAGACCCCATCTAAGCCATAGCATATGAGGTACTTTGGGCATTCAAAATCATAGAGTCAGAAAGTAGAGTGAGGGTTGCCAGGGCCTGAGGGTGGTGGAGTGGTGGACAGAATGGGGAGTTATTGTTTAATGGATATAGAGTTTCAGTGCTATAAGATGAAAACAGTTCTGGGGATGGACTGCAATGAGTGTACAGTATTAATACCACTGACTTGTCCACTTAAAAATGATTAAGAATGTAAATTTTGAATACTGTCTATTTCATCACAATAAAGCAGGGAAGGTGGAACCAATTTGGCCAACATCTTGATCTTAAATTTCTAGGCTCCAGAACTTTGAGGAAACAGCTCTCTGTTACGTAAGCCTCACAGGCTGCAGCCCTTTGTTATAGCAGCCCACACAGAAGGAGACAGTCACCTGTCATTTCTCTTTCTCTACTGGAGGCCACACTCTACACAGCAAAGGAGGTATGGATACATATGACAAGATCAAGGCCCTCAGAGTGCTCAATGTAGTAGCTCTGGTAGGTGGCCTATGGCCTAGGGAAAGGTGTGCTGTGGGAAAGCTGTGCCATGAGAACACAGCACTGGGAGTATGGGGAAGCCTTGCTGGGGCTGGGAGCAGGGCTGGTGATGGGGGAGGTGGAGCCAGAGACTGAACCTGCATAATGTGAGCCAGTTGGGGAAAGAGGTGTGTCAGTCAGGCGGAGGAGGGCAACATGGTCATGAAAGACAGTCCTCAGGCCACAGAGAAGAGAGTGTGTTCGCCAGGCAGAGGAGAGAGAACTGGTCTTGGAGAGGAGGGTGACATGGTCAGGGGAGGATGGTGAGTTGAGCACAAAGAGGAGGATGACAAGGGTAGAGGAGCAGGGGGAGGAGGGCAGTGTGCTCAGGAGAGCAGGGTGCTGTGTCTTCATGGAGCCGCGGTGGGAGGCAGGAGGACCTGGATGGATGTGGGGCCTTGGAAACTTCAGGCCCTGAGTTTACTCTAAGACAACAAGGAGTCCAGCAGTGAGTGGGGCTAGGGATGGAGCTGGAGGTGGGGCAGGTGCAGCTGTGGCAGCAACCACTTGTCTGGTGTGGAGGAGTGGGGCCGAGGCTGAGGGAACACAGCCTGTTGGACTGAGCAGGGCAGCAGAGATTGGCCATTTGGCTGGATGGAAGGTGGGCCAGATATGACCACCAGACTCCTAAGTGGCCTGAACTTCTAGGAGTGATGCTCAGTAATGATGGGGTGAGAGTGGGTCCCTGGCAGAGCTGGGGCTGTGGCAGTATGGATGAAAAGAAGGAGAAGGAGCTCAGAAGGACCCATGGTGATGAGACTTGGTGACACCTGTTCCATTCCCACCCTCCCACCAGATCCTGTAGCCACACTGCCCTTCAGAAGTCTCTAATGGTTCATGGTGCTCCCACCTGTCCCCTCATGCCTGTTGGGTGGCCCCATTTACTATGATGGGAATACTCTTCCTTTTCCCTTAACTTGTTCCATCCAGCAAGACCTCCTCCAGGAAGTGCCCCAGACCACCTGCCAGAGCAATCGCCTGAAAGTAGCAGCCCAGCAGAGAGGCAGGTGATGAATGGACTTGGAAGTCATTGGCACATGCGTTTAACGATTACTCCGTGGAAGAATGTGAATATAGGGGCAGTGAAGATGGTCTTGCACAGAGGACTGAAGGTCACCAGGACTTGTGGGAGCAAAGGACCTGGCAGGTGGATGCAGCCAGAGAAGTAGGTGACCAGGACAGTGCAAGATCACAAACCCAGGAAGGTGTGCCAAGAGGAAGGTCCAGTATCAAGTGATATAAGAGGTCCAGGAAGATAAGGGGCTGGCAGGGTCCATTATATTTGGCAAGGAGTTGGTTACTAGCCTGTGGAGTAGCTGGATCCAAAGCCAGATTACAGCAGGCTAGAAACAGAGGGATTCTTGGACGAGGGGTAAAAACGGCAGATTAAACACAGGTATCTACTTTTGCAACCACACTCAAAGGACAGCCAAAGTTGTTCTTTTTTTTTTTTTTTTTGCAGTACTGGGGTTTGAACCCAGGGCCTTGCACCTGTATGCTTTTGCAAATGCTGGGCCACTGAGCTGCGCACCCAGCCCTTTTTTTTTTTTTTTTTTTTTTTTTACTTTTTGAGACAGGATCTCCTTAAGTTACGCAGACTGTGTCTGGTCTTGAACTTGCGATCCTCCTGCCTCTGCCTCCCAAGCTACTGGGATTACAGGCGTGCGCCACCGTGCCCGGCTCCAAAGTTGTTCTTAAAAGGCATAAACCAGCCAGCTGTGGTGGCACATTTCTGTAATCCCAGTGACTCAGGAGGCAGAGGCAGAAGCATCACTAATTCAAAGCCAGAGGCAGCCTGTGCAACCCAGAAAGACCCTGACACAGTGGCAGAGCACTTGCAAAGTCTGCAACCCCCCCACTCAGTACTGAAAAAATATATAAATAAATAAATAAGTAAATAAACAAATACCAAAAGGCCTAAACCTACCTGCACGGGAGTCATGTGAGACAAGAGCAGTGCCATTCAGAGGAATGTATGAGTAACTGGCTTTCAGCCTAGAAAAAAAATACCCTAAATGCTGAGGAGGCAGGAGGGAAAGCCCAGCACCCACCCAGTCCATAACACAGGGCTCCTGGCTGACGTGTAGCTCCCCAGGGAGCTCCAGCTGGTGGGGCTTGAGGAGTCTAAGATGAGAGCTGCTGAGGAGCTGTTTAATGAGGAGTGAGAGTCCCCCTTCCCTCCTCCACTCTGTAGAGCTGGGAGATTTCTCTGGAGAGAGTGAAATCCAATCTGGCCTAGTACTGGGGGACCCCTGAGCCTGGGCCAGGTGAGGAAGAGCAGGATGTGGGGCACCCAGCCGGAGTGTCCACTGATGGATGCTCTCCCTCTGGGCCCCCATCAGCTTGGCCGGCCTTCTCCCTTCAGGCAGGAGTGTGCAAGAGACTGCCTTCCCTGTGGGGTGTGAGCAGGCCAGACAGACTTGAGCTGGTGAGATTCCCTCACTGAGCAGCCCAGCCGCGCCACCTGGCAGCAATACTCCTGCAGAGCACCTCGTGCTCAGCACTTCCAAGCAGACTTATGCCCCACTTTCAGTATGAGCTGGCACATAGAGGAAACATTTAAAGGGGGAAAGGATGCTGTCAATCCGATACAAACTCTCAGGAAAGGTGGGTTAGACATAGCTTGTCCCCTCCAAACTTGAACTGTCATCCCCATATGAAATATTAAGGAGTGGAACCCCCAAGAGATGATTAGGGCTCTGCCTGCGAAGAGGGATTAATGAGTTCATGGACTATTTTGAGAGCCAGTCCACTATAAAAGCCAGTTTGCCTAGATCCCTTGCCATGTGATGTCCCACACCGACTCAGAAATGATGGCAATGTGACCATCACCAGGTGCTGTCCCTTGGCCTTGGACCAGAGCAGTGAGAATTCTTCAGGATTTCTAGTGCAACCAATAGCATTCAATGTTTGGGGCTCAATGTCTTATGCTCAAATGTCACAGCACATCAAGATTCTCAGGAGGGCACCCCCACCTTCCCATGTGTATCTAGTGGTTTGGTATAAGGAATGTTCCCAGTCCATGGCTGATCTTTACTTCCGTACAGTTCTGGGGGCAGGTCATATGGCACAGGAGAGGTGGCCATTGGCTCCTGGCTGCCAGAGAAGAATTTCTGCTTCACTTTGAAGGTGTCCAGGCCAGTTTGTGGTGGGTGGTGTGAAGAACAGCCAAGGAGGAAGAACGCTGCTGGGAGGAAAAGGACTCTGAGTTCATAGGAGCAGATCATCAGTGGGGTGAAATTCTTTTCCAGGGCTTCCTGGGCAGCCTTAGAGAGATTCATTCTTATGACAAAGAACCAAACACGTTTACTGAGGTCTGAAGAGTACCCCATATAAATCTTACTTATGCTGCAGCCAGATGTCTCAGCTGAGACTAGTGACAGCAGGAATGTAGCCAGTTCTATTTTTCAGCTGTCTGGATGCTCTAGGGACAGAGAGCCCCCAGCAGGATATCCTTCTAAGCTGGTCTGCACATTTTCTGCAGAAGGACAGATCAAATGAAGAGGAACAGCACGGCACCTTGGAATTTTGCTTTCCTCCCCCAGTGTCAGCAAGTTCTCTTTAAACTCTGAACAGAGGCTGGGTGTGGTAGTGCACGCCTATAATCCCAGCAATTTGGAAGACAGAGGCAGGAGGATTGCAGGTTCGAGGCCAGAGTAGCCTGCATAACTTAGCAAGACCTTGTCACAAGACAAAAAATTAAAAGTGAGCTGTGGATGCAGCCCAGTGTTAGAACATCTGCAAAGTAGGTGCACGGCTGTGGGTTCAACCCTCAAGTACTGCAAAAGGAATAAATAAAATAATAGTAATAATAATAATAATAATAATAATAATAATAAACAACTCGGAACACGACCATTTTTTTTTTTCTTGGAACACAACCATTCTGATTCATCAGCTTCCAACGTGCCAGTGCTTGAAAACAGACTCACTATTGGCTAGCACTCAGCTCTAGGTATAGATGAAGCCTGTTCCTTCAGAAGTTTCCGAAGCCTAAAATGTCCCCAGTTATCTTTGTGAATTCCTTGAAAACATCCGGTGGTTGAACCAATAAGGTAAATGCTTGTTACAGAGAAATCGTGCTGTTGGATGGCATCTCTCCACTCCTGAAGAGAAGGAGCATTGTAAACTATCAAGTAACTGATGAGATCAGCTTTAAAATGTGTTTTGATTCCCCAGGTCTTGTGGGTAAAAGGAGCTCAACCATATTCCTTGGGTTTTCCAATGGCAGTTTCCATGGATGAGATTGGAGGTGTGTATGACAACTCAGGGGCCTTCTTTGTAGAGCAATGGCATCATTTTCATGTGCTGTGTTCCAAATGCAACAGTTGGCTTTGCCTGGCAGACGGAAAGGTTTTCATGAGGCTCTGCCTTGGCGAGGGAGTGAGCCTTCGCTTCTGGTTTATCATGCACCTACAGGATTGGTTTTTCCTCAACTCCAGTGGATACTGCTTTATGAGCCAGCCCACATCAAAGGAACACTTAAACTGAGCCAAAAAACAAGTGTCTCAAGTATTGTTCTTAGGTGCCATCGAGTTGTGTCTGATTTATAGCGACTCTCAGAGGGTTTTCAATGGCTGTTTCAGGATTGCCTCAGGGGTGGATTGCCACGTCCTTCTCCCACATTTGCGGTGTTGGGAATCGAACTTGGGATCTCAGAGACTGCAGAGCAGTGCTCTACCAAATGAGCTAAATCCAGCTCAAGTGTCCCAAATAGAGGAGTTAAAATATCACTGATGGGAGGGCTTTGGAGCTGTACTTTGGCTTAATTCCTGAGACTCTAGTGAGGTAAAACTGGAAGGGGTTCCCTTTATCCATGTCTTAAATGTCCTTGCCATCCCCTGACGCCTCATCTTTGTCTTCCTCCTCCTTGAGCCCATAGGAGGAGGGCCGTGATCTGCAGCTCTCTGGGCAGCATGGGCTTTGGGCGAGGAGATGACATTTTCCTCTTGGACCACCTTCTCCGCCTGCGCCTGCTGTGTCTTGAGCTGCAGCCCATCATCACTGCTGGAGAGAAACCAGCCTAGGTCTTCCTGGGAACCACTTTTCTAATTTTTGGGAGGTGAAACTGAATCTGTGCTGCTGAATAGCTGTCTCCTGTGTGCAGCTTTGCAGGCCTCAGCACAGGTGTACGTTGGTCCCTTCATTGTTCCCTGCCCAGCATGGGGGAGAGAAGAGGTAGATCACTTGTCCTGTTTGGATTTTTCATCCTCATCATCACTTCTGGATATTGTCCAACCTTCCATAATTACCTTCCTGAGCCATTATTCTTCAGACCCAGATAGGGGATTTCTTCTACACCTGTAGCTGCTCCTTCTGAGAGCTTGAAGACCATAAGGTAGATCTGCTCACCAGGCTCCTCAGTAGTAGGCAGATGTGGGCCTTCTGAACCTAGTCATTACTAGGTGGTAAATGTGCCCTTGGGCAGGTTAGCTCCATGCTGAACCCCAGTTTCCTCATCTGGCACACCTTTGTCTGATGCGCTTGAGATAGATTTAGAAAACTGTCACCGTATTGGGGTTGAATTAAGGATAACTAAATAGAAGAAAACAGTCCTCTCCCCTGGAAAAAAAAACCATGCTCCAAACAAAAAGCCACAGGCAATTGTTAGTGCCATGGGAAACAAAAGAAAGGAAAAGTAATCATGGCTAACTAAATGGCTTATCTCCGAATATATAGTTTAATATATAGCATGGTTTAATACTATGAAGAATAAACTCTAACCTGACCCCATGTCTTAGTATATTTCTGCTGCTGTAACAAAATACCTGAGACTAGGTGATTTATAAGAAAAGAGGTTTATTTTGGCTCACAATTCTGGGGACGGGGAAGTCCAAGAGCATGGCGCCGGCGAGGATGTCCTGCTGCTTTGGCCCAGGCAGAAAGTGGAAGGGTAGCAAGCGTGTGAAGAAGAGGAAGAGCAGGAAGGGAAACTTGGCTTTCCAGTAGCCTGTCCTTGCAATTAGGACTCACCCTCTGGAGAAAGACATTAATCCCTCTTAATGACCCAGTTACCTTTTTCTTTCTTTCCCTTTCTTTCTTTCTTTCTTTCTTTCTTTCTCTCTTTCTCTCTTTCTCTCTCTTTCTTTTTCTTTCTTCTTTCTTTCTTTCTTCCTGTCTTTTGTATACAACACACACACACACACACACACACACACACACACACACTCTTCTATCTAGTGTGTATCAACAAGTAGCTAAAAATGTCTTTTCATATTTGTCAGAGCTCTAAATATCCTAAATATCTAAATATCCTAAATCTAAATATCTAAATATCTAAATATCCTAAATACACACACACACACACACACACACACACACACACACACACACACACACTTCTATTTAGTGTGTATCAACAAGTAGCTAAAAATATCTTTTCATATTTGTCAGAGCTCTAAATATCCTTTGGATTTATGCTCAGAGCAAATTTCTGCTTGTACCAAAATATTTGTTCTAGTAATAATGCATACAGAAAGATACAGTACCAAACAACACTATGCACAGTGGGACTTGTTGAAGCAAAGGAGGATGCACCCAGCTAAAGTGTGAATGTGATAGCAAATTTACTGACCACAGAGCATTTCCTTTTTCCTGTGGACAAGCTGACACTACAGGAAAATGTGATAAAGTTGGGGATGAGCAAGGTTGCCTTTTAATCTCTAGTAAAGGTGCCTTCTGTGAACTTGGCCTAATTATGATTGCCTTTAGGTATCACTCACTGATTGCTAGAGAGGTGCATCCATCCCATTACCCCTTAACAGTCCCATCAACTTTCAACACCATGATACTGGGAATCAGAGTTCACCATAACACACCACACCTGACCACAGCACCGTGTAATCTAACAGGAAGGTGGAGGGATGGGAATTGAATGCAAACGGGGTGGAGGAGGAAGAGAATTAACTTATCATCTGAAGCAAGAAGTCAGTAACTAAAGTTTATATCTATAAATCTAAGAAGCTGTGACTCCGATTTATTATTCATTGTTGCCCTACAAGCAGACATCGAAATGATCAGGTCTAAAGGGGAAAGGGGGAAGGGGAAGAGGATGCAGAGGACATAGCACAGGGTAGTGTGGGCTTTTATAAAATATTTGAACTCTTCAGACTGTGTGTATAGCTAAGCTTGATGAAAAATAAAACCTTTTAATTACTAATGAAGTGAAAGAGGTGAAGGAGGGGACAGAGCTGTGGAGCTCACACTTCAAAGAAATCTGGCTGTAAAGGAGTGGAGAGGGGCAGGACAGACAAAGGGTTTGGTTTGGGTTTGGCTTGATTTGGGTAGTTGGGTAGCATAGGTTTTGTGGTTTGGTTTTTCTTGTTTATGTGTTAATCTGTTTTTGGTCATTGGTGGTGGCATTCATTGTCTTGCAAGAGGCAGAGATTTGAGTGCAGCAGGCCCCTCCCCCCATTACCTGTGGGAGCTACATCTCAGGACCCCCAGGGCATACCTGAAACTGTAGATGGTACCAGACCCTATATATACTACACTTTTCCCTATTCAGACTATCTTACCGATCACACTGTTTGGCTAGCAATAACTTTTGTAGCTTGTGCTACAACAGCAAAACTAACAGGAACTTCCTTTTTCTTCTTCACAATTTCCCTGGTAGAAGATTCATTCTTACTGTCGATCTTAAAAATTGCAGCATGTGATTTTTCTTTCCTTATTAAGTCAACACATAGGCCTTTTTATTTAAAAGAAGCACTTTGTGGCTTCTCTTTTGGCATGTCTGAATTTCCAGCACCACTACTCTTGTGCTTTAAGATCATTATTCTGTAAAATAGTTACTTGAAAACCAGCACTGTAAGACTGTGACATCACCAAAGACAGCTACTAAGTGACTAATGGGTGGGTAGCATATGCAACATGGTTATGCTACACAAAGGGATGATGCACTGTCCTGGGCAGGATGGAGGAGAATGGGGTAGGTTTTCCTCATGCTATTGAGAATAGCATATGATTTAAAGTTTATGAATTATTTATTTGTTAAGGTTTCTACTTAATATTTTTGGACTTAGTTGAGCATGGGTAACTGAAACAGTGGAAAGAGAAACCATGGATAAGGGGATCATTGCATATTCTGTGAGGAAAGATGCAGCTGGGAGCAGCCACTAGAGATTGAGGGAAGAGGTGTTTTGGAAGGAAGTCCAAGGTCTGGAAGGGGGGAAGCACTGGCCTTGGGCAGGTGAAGAGACTCAATATGACTAGGTTGGAGATAAGCTTGGAGGGGCAGACAGGAGGAGGGGCCCAGGAAAAGCCAAGGCAATGTGGAAATTCCTGATGGAAAACTTAAAACATTTAAAAAATTTAATTTTTATTTTTTGAAGAAGGAGTGAAGTTGCTCGTTGCTGCAGAGGGGGTGACCAATAGGGTCTTGGGGAAAGAAAATTTCAGATCATGTATCAGTTGCTGGCAGAGGCCCTGCTATATAGGAGGCAGGGAAGGCTGTGGCCAGGTGTCCCAATTCTGCAGTGTCACAGTGTATTCCTACCACCCGAAAAGAAAGAAAAAGAGAGCACCATCCCTCTGCCTGGGTAGGGAGGGAGGGTCCCTGGTGCCACTTTCTGGGCAGGTGGCAGGAAAGCAGCCTGAGGACTGGTGTGGAGGCCCCAAAAGAGCCACACAGAAGTCAGGACACAGACCCATGGCTGCTAGACCTCTGGCGGCTTCTGCACCACATTAGTTCTTTCTCGTGGCCTTGGGAAATTAGTTGTGCAGAGTTTGCAGCTCATGGAGTGGATGGAGGTCTGTTCCCTGTACGCTTGTTCTTCCACCCTGGTAGGAAGAACGGTGTCATTGAGACTGACAAGAGGGAGTGACATGAACCAGCTGGCCTCTGCTAATCCCTGGAACTCTCTTCCCTGACCTGGTCACCATCAAGGCCGCTGTCTCTCAAAAGCCAGGAGAATGAAATGCTCTACCTCACCAACCAAACAGAAAGAGAGCGCAGATCAGTACCCTGTGTCTGCCTCTGTCTCAAGCCTCCGCCAGATCCTGAGGAGGAAAAGTGAGAGCTGGCCTGCTTGGGGTGCACATGGCAGGCAGGAAGCCTTTGGTGAGTAGTAGTTTCCTGCCTTCCAAAGCTCCAGATACCCATGCTGCTGCCCTGTGCACTGCCATGACAACCAAGGGTCTCTGGCTAAAATGCAACCATCCTTGGGAGCAGCAGCCCTTTTAACTTCAAAGGGAAGCCAGGGCAGCAGAGAACCTGGATCCAGCTGGTTCTAGGGACTGGGGTGGGAGGCAGTGGGAACATGGAAGATGACTCAGTCTGGGTGACGCTTCTGGTGGCCTGCTCTGGGCCAAGGCCTGGCTCTGCCCCTTGGCCAGGGCATCAGCTAGGTATGATTCAGCCTCAAGGGACTCCCACAGTGAGAAAGAGCAGCGTCTGCCCAGCAGGATTGTCGAGATGGCGGAGAACATGGGCAATGCTCTTAGCTCCCACCCTGTGGGAAATGCACAGTAGCCACAGGGACCTCACATTTAACCCAGGAGGGGACAAGGCCCATCCAAGGGGAGGGGTAGGAGGGGCTTGACATTGGCCAAATGGTGGCTTTCTCTGCCCTCCAGAGCTCCCTCCTTCCCGGTGGGGGAGGTCTGGCTGCTGCCCCTTCTGTTACAGGGGTGCCATGCCAAGAGGGTGTCAGGCTTCCTTCACTCGGGGGCCAGAACACAGCCTGACTTGGTGCCAGTGGGGTGAAAGGCAGCCCAGTCTATCTACAGTAGCATCGGAGTGCATTCCTTTCATGCTTGCCCCAGGTGGGCGCAGGCTGAGTCTAGCACCCCCAATCCCAGTTTAGATGAGAGAAGTTCATGAAAATATGTTGTCAGTCCACCTGCGCCTTCCCCCAGGCCAACCCTTCCTGGCTTTGGGGACATGAATGAGTCACTGGATGGGCCCTTGGGTCAATTCACTTCCTCTTTCCTCTGCCTTGACCAGTCCTGGGGACTGGGAGAACCCCTCAGTCCTTCCAGCCCCACTCTGTCCTGTGGGCGGTGGCAGTGGGGAGGAGAGTGGCAGGGACCAAGGGAGGGCATCCTCCTGGAGGTGGAGGGTCGGGGGCCAGGGTGGAGGGTCAGGGGATGGGGATGCACAAGCATAAGGAAAGAGGATGGAGCAGACAGGGATGGGGATAGCTTCCTGGAGGAGGTGGCCTGTGATCTGGGCAGGGGATGAGCTGGGCAGCCCATGGTCATTATCAGCATTCATGGTCCAGTGGGCCTGGCACTCCTGCACAGACTCACCCCTCATTCCAGCCACTGGTGAGTGGGTGTCCGATGTGGTTCATAGATTGTCACCAGCTCTAACCACTGACATCAGAAGCCATGGGGGCCAGATTTCCCAGGGGCAGTAGACATGGAGGTCGCCTCCAGGGAGCCTCATGAGCTCTTTTCACCCCATCTTCATTCAGTGTGTCTCCCCAGCTGTTCTCTGTGCCACCTCAGGTGAAAAGTCATGGGGGGTGCTGGCTAGCAGAGGAGGGTGCCTGGGGCTGGAGGCCAAGAGCCAACTCTGGCGCTAACCTGCCTGGTGCTCTGGTGAGTCTCTGGCCCTCATGGGGCCATGGGTTCTCCACCTGGAAATCCCCAACTCCTCCCAGCGCTGCTGTCCCCTGGAGGAGTGAGGCTGCTCTGGCCGTGCTCCTCGTGCCCAGTGACCGAGGGAACCTGACCTTGACCCTCTTGTGCTCATGGTGGGCTTGTCTAGGTGTTCAGAGGGCTCTGGCAGGGATGACCTTCCCAAAGGACTGAAGTGTGGTTTACTATGTGGGGTTACAGTGAATGACATCATGAGTGATTAAATACAGTTTTGTGTGGAAAAGCAAAAGTATCAATCCATGTGTATGACAGGCTGTCAAGAACAGGGTTAATGGGTTAGTGGGCAGGTGAATAACTATCATCTGCCTGGGCTAGAAACTTCAGAATCATTCCAGACCTTTCTCTCTATTGTTCCCATCATGATAACTATATGTCTCCCTTGGTCTCAGGGTCTTACCTGAACCAAATTCTCAAGTCCTGCTTATGAGGCAGGATTAATGCCCACTCTGCAGACAATGGAACTGAAGCTTAGCAGGAGGCCACACACCTGGCTCGGCCAAGGATCCATGCCCTTGGCCATGCCCTTCTTCTGGCCCATAGGTCACAAAACTTGGTCAAGTATACCCACTGTCCTGTCTACCTGCCTGCCAGCCCACAGAATCTGCTTCTCAGGTGAAAGCCAAGCCTCAGCTTTGCCTGCAGGACCCAAGAAGCCCCTGAGATCCCCACTCTGAGGCCCACCTGGGCTAATCACCTGCCCTGCCTAGGGAAGCCCTTCCTGACTCCTTTGCCAGGTCAAATGTCCCTCACCTCCTGGGCCAGTTGGGCTCCTGGCTGGGTTTCCCTGATATGCCTCAGGAGCCATTGGAGCCTTCAGTGTTGTGAGTGTGACATGTCTGTGCCTCTAGTTCCCAGAGGAATAGAGGCCCTATCATGGTGAGACATAGGGCATGACATACCACTGGAACTGGAACTCCTTCCTGCTGTGTGACCTTGGGCAAATCACTTAACCTCTCTATGCCTCACATTCCTCATCTAAATGGTGTGGATCTGCTAGAGTTTGGATCTTGAATGTCCCCCAAAGGTCACGTGCTGAAGGCTTGATCACCAGCCTGCGGTGCTTTGGAGGGGTAGGGTCTAGGGGAAGGAAGTTAGGTCATTGGGGGCAGGCCATGGGGGAGGATATTGGGACGCCAGTCTCTTCCTTCCTCTTTGCTTCCTGGCTGCCAGGACGTGAACAGGCCTCCTCCACCACACGCTCCCACCATGATGTCCTGTGCTGCCACAGGCCCAAAATGACAGGGCCAAGTGAGCATTGAGTGAAATCTCTGACACTATGAGCCAAAACAAACCTTTTCCCTTTTGAGTTTTTGTCCCAGCGATGGAGAGCTGACTAACACAGGACTGCATAAGGTTGCCACGGGGGTTGATGGAAGAGGTAGAGCACTGCCAGCAGCCTTGGGCTCCCACCATGGGCAGGTGTCTTCCCACAGGCACTTGGGGAGCCTGAGCTGCTGAAGGAGGCCCTGCCAGCCGGGTGCCCTGTGTGATTTGGACCTCTGTGGTGCCATCCAGCCGGCTTAGCACTGTGCATACACCTGGTTACCTATGAGAAAAGAGGGAGTTCCCAGGTGTATGCCTCCTGCGCCCCTGCTGTTAGCAGCTGCCATGGCTGGGCATGGTGCAGACAGAACAAAGACCACTAGATCACACAGAGTGGGGGGAAAATCACTTTAAATCTGTTTCTCCAAATCTCGTTATTTTAAATGCCTTGGGCGGGTGCCCGCGGGTGCAAGGACACTCAGCTTGGCCAGAGGCGCTTTGTCTCCTTGAAAGGCCCCATTGTGACCCCACGCCAGCCCCAACTGATTCCAGGAACAACAGGCCCTTGTGTAGGCCCTGAAGGCTGGCTCACTCCAGCCCACGGCTGGCAGCACGAACCCTTGGCTTTCTCTTTAAGGTCAGTGCAGGGAGGCCCTCAATCCTCCATTTGGGACACTGCAGAAACAGGCCTGCAACCTGCGGGGCTCTGATAAGAGATGGTTTTTTTGACTGAGGTGCTAGATGTTGATGAAGCCTAGCTCCTGTAAGAGGTGTCTTCTCCAGATGTGTGGGACTCATGGGACCTGAGCTGAATGGGGTGTTGGGAGGGTGGCCGTTAGGAGAGATAGATTGTGTGGGATGGAGCCACTCCCAGGCCACCTTGTCTTAGATGGGGAAGGCTACCAGGAAGATACCCCAGATCCCCCGTGAAGCAAGGGGGCTGTGATATCCCAGTTGAGAGCTCCACAGTCCTGGCTGGATCTGAGCCACGGCTGCCTTTCACTGTGGGTCCTCCTGTGTGTTTGCCCTCTGCATCGGCCATGCCTAATGGTCAGCTCCATGCATGGCACCTGAGGACCACAGAAGGCAGCAGGGAGGGGACTAACTCACCTAAGTCATGCTGCAGCATTGGACCACCTTCCCAACGTCTAGCCCCACCCCTTGAAGCACACTCAGCTGGCATCTGTCCATCTATGGTCCCCCAGCCTTTCCCAAGAGCCTGGAGGCCAGTCGTGCATGGGGACTAGTCAGCTGGAGCTGCCTGGGGCCCAGGCTCTGCTCGCTCATGCAGCTGTGTTTACAGGGCACTGGCCTGTACCTTCCTGGCACCTGGCTGGGTGCTGGGTGTTGACACGTGTCTGTGGTACTGACCAGGGAGGAGGAGGCCTGAGCAGTGACACCCCCCAGGACAGTCACTCCAGTGACCTCTCATGTGAGGTTGGAGGGGAGCAGTCTTTTTCTCTGCTGGATCTGTGCCTTGGTGGAGTCTGTAGTGGGGTGGCCAACTCTGCCTTGGTCTGTTCCACAAACTTTGGCTTCTTAACTTTTCTCAGACCCACCGGAGGATCTAGCTTGTTATTCTGTGAGCTTAAAAACGCCCTGTTTGTGACATCCTTTGCAAAGTATCTGCTAGGCTTGGAGGATCTTTGGCTCCTTAGACTGCAAAGTAAAGCTCAGAAGCCACCTGACCTGATACTGTCATGACTCAGCAGCTCAGAGCAGCCTGCCCGTCTAGAGAAGACAACTGAGTCCACAACCTGCACCCATGTGGCCTGCTCCAGGCCTTGCCAGTGGTCTGGGGCTGACCCTACTGCCTGGCTTCATCCCCCACAGAAATCCCCACCTCCAGTGATGTCATGTCACTTCCTGAGAGGCAAGTGGTCAGCCCTGCATAAGAGCAGGTCTGGGCCCCTGGAAGGAAAAGTCAGGCCCCGGGGTTGGCTGTGGCCTTCTCCATACCCAGCTCCATGTCCCACCAGCTGCATAAGTCTTGGTTTCCTCACCTGTAGTATGATGGAGTAACCATCTCTTGAGATCACTGGGAGTGAGGTAGGATGGGAAGATGGGGAAAATTTTGGGGACAAAGGAAGGAAAGAGCTTTCATGCTGGGATCTTGTCTGAGTCTCATCAGCTGAGAGTTCCAACACAACAAAAAGAGGCAAACTACTGTGAGGACTGGCTGCACAGAATTCTGTGCTTCTCTGAGACACTCACAAAACCAGATTATGGACAATAATTAAAATTAACAGGCCTAGATAATTTCCTAGTAACTAAATGTAATATTCCATGCTCCATATACACCCATTAGTAATTGGAACATAGAATGTATGTAGTATGAATCTAGGAAAATTAGAAATCATTAAAAGAGAAATGGAGTGCATACACATTGACATTCTAGGCATCAGTGAGCTAAAATGGACTGTCATGGGCCATTTTGAGTCAGATAATCATATAGTAGTGTACTATGCTGGGAATGACAAACTAAAGAGAAATGGGGTTGCATTCATCATCAAAAAAGTCATCTCAAGATCTGTCCTGAAATACAATGCTGTCAGTGGTAGAATAATATCCATCCACCTACAAGGAAGGCCAGTTAATATGACTATTATTCACATTTATGCACCCACCACTAAGCCCACAAATGAAGAAAGGGAAGATTTCTACCAGCTCCTGCAATCTGAAATAGATCAAACACGCAATCAGGACATATTGATAATTACTGGCAACTGAAATGCAAAAGTTGGAATCAAAGAAGAAGGCTCAGTAGGTGGAAAATATGGCCTTGGTGACAGAAACAATGCTGGAGATCACATGATAGAATTTTGTCAGACCAATGACCTTTTCATTGCAAGTACATTTTCTCACCAACACAAACAGTGATGATACATGTAGAATTTCCCAGGTGGGTGCCGGGCTTGGTGGCACATGCCTGTAATCCCAGCGGCTCGGGAGGCGGAAGCAGGAGGATCGCAAGTTCGAGACCAGAGGCAGTCTGCATAATTTAGTGAGACGCTGTCTCAAAAAGTTAAAAAAAAAAAAAAAAAGAAAAGGCTGGGGGTGCAGTTCAGTGGTCCAGCACTTGCAAAGCATGCAACACTTGCAAAGCATGCAACCCCCAGTACCACAAAAAAAAAAAATAAATAAAAAGAATTCCCCAGATGGACATACAGAAACCAAATTGACTACATTTGTGGAAAGAGACAATGGAAAAGCTGCATATCAAATGCCAGAAAAAGACCAGGTGCTGATTGTGGTCAGACCATCAACTTCTCATATGCAAGTTCAAACTGAAACTGAGGAAAATTAGAACAAGTCTATGAGAGCCAAGGTATGACCTTGAGTATATCCCACCTGAGTTCACAGACCACCTCAAGGACAGGTTTAATGCATTAGACACAAATCATAGGAGACCAGACCAGTTGTGGGATGACATCAAAGATATCATTCATGAAGAAAGCAAAAGGTTATTAAAGACAAGAAAAAAAGAAAAGACCAAATTACATGTCAAAAGAGACTCTGGAACTTTCCCTTGAATGTCGAGCAGCTAAAGTAAAAGGAAGACATGATGAAGTTAAGGAACTAAACAGAAGATTTCAGAAGATAGCTTGGGAAGAGAAAAACAAATATTATAATGGCATGTGCAAAGAGCTGGGGACAGAAAACCAAGAGAGAAGAACACACTCTGTGTTTCTCAAGCTTAAGGAATTGAAGAAAAAATTCAAGACTTGAGTGGCAATAGTGATAGATTCTACAGTGAAAATATTAAATGATACAGGAAACATCAAAAGAAGATGGAAGGAATACACAGACTCATTATATAAAAAAGATTTGGTAGATGACCAACAATTTCAGGAGGTTGCATATGAAGAGGAACCAATGGTATTGAAGGATGAAGTGGAAGCTGCCTTGAAGGAATTGGCGAAAGACAAAGCTTCAGGCATTAATGGAATACCAATAGAGATGTTTCAACAAACAGATGCAGCACTGGAGGTGTTAACATGTTTATGCCAACAGATTTGGAAAATAGCTACCTGGCCAACCGACTGGAAAAGGTCCATATTTGTGCCAATTCTCCGAAAAGGGGGGCCAACTGAATATGGAAACTATTGAACAATATCATTAATATCACATATAAGCAAAATTTTACTAAAGATCATTCAAAAACAATTGCAGCAGTATATAGATAAGGAACTGCTGGAAAATCAAGCTGGGTTCAGAAGGGGGCAGGGAACCAGGTACATCATTGCTGATGTCAGGTGGATATTAGCCAAAGGCAGAGACTATCAGAAAGATGTCTATCTTTTAATGACTATACAAAGGCATTTGACTGTGTGGATCATAACAAACTATGGATAGCACTTTGAAAAATGGGAATACCAGAGCACCTAATTGTACTCATGAGGAATCTGTACATGAACCTGGAGGCAGTTAGTTGTTCAAATAGAACAAGGAAACACTGCCTGGTTTAAAGTTGAAAAGGTGTGCATCAGGGCTGTATATTTTCACCATATCTCTTCAATTTATATGCTGAGCAGATAATCCGAGAAGCTGGACTTTATGAGGAAGAATGCAGCATCAGGATTGGAGGAAGACTCATTAACATCCTGAGTTATGCAGATGACACAACTTTGCTTGCTGAAAGTGAAGAAGATTTAAAACATTTACTGATGAAGATCGAGGAACATAACCGAATTCAGTATGGATTGCAACTAAACATCAACAAAACAAAAATCCTTACAACTGGGTCAGTATGCCACTTCACAATAAATGGAGAAAAGATGGAGTTTATCCATGGTTTTGCTTTATTTGGTTCTACAATCAACACTTGTGGAAGCAGCAGTGAAGAAATCAAAAGACACATTGCTTTGGGAAAAACTGTGGCAAAAGATCTCTCTAGAGTATTGAAAAGTAAAGATGTCACATTGAAGATGAAGGTGCGTCTGACTCATGCCATGGTATTTTCAGTCGCATTATATGGTTGTGAAAGCTTGACATTAAACAAGGGAGACAGGAAAAGAATTGATGCTTTTGAATTATGGTGCTGGAGATGAATATTGAATATACCATGGACTGGCAAAAGAACCAACAAATCTGTCCTAGAAGAAGTGCAACCAGAGTGCTCCTTGGCAGCAAGGATGGCTAGACTGCGTCTTACGTATTTTGGATATATAGTCAGGAGGGACCAATCCCTGGAGAAAGACATCATGTTTGGGAGAGTGGCAGGTAGGTAACATAAAAAAGGAAAACCTTCCACCAGATGGATTGGCACAGTGTCTGCAACAATGGGCTTAAACATAAATAAGATCATGTGCTTGGCACAGAATTGGGGAGTGTTTCATTCTGCTGTACATAGGATCACTATGAGTCGGACCTGACTCAAAGGCACTAACAACAACAACAAATGTAATAAGAATTTCCTAGACTATCCAAATGGAGGCATTTTAACACTGCTCCTTTCCTGTCTGTATATCTATATGATGCCTCCACTGGAACACCATTGAGCAATATAACTTTAGAAGTACCCCAATCATTTACATATCCTTTGTGAAGACACTCAGATGTGATTCTCTCTTGGGAGGCCTGCATACATATCATGGATGTAAACTATTATTTCACTAGGCATCTCTTGCTCTCTATATGCCCACACTTCACCCTGAAGTGTCTGTTATCCCTTACTTCCACCTAATAAAGTTCCTAACTTTGTTTCACTCTCTGACTCATCCTGAAATTCATTTCTGTGATGGAGCCAAGGTCCCTGCTTAACCTGAGTGCAGGTCCTGAGAAGGGGAACTTGGCATGTGGCCATGATGGGCTGCATCTCTGACAGGAGGAAGATAGAAGGCCACATATATACACGAAAGGTTCTTATGTAGTGCATGGCCCAAGGCAAAACTCCAAAGATGGCCTGCAGGAGGGCTACACAGGTGAGAATTGGGATCTTTGGAGGGTGTGGGTGTTGGTGCTGCTTGACCTTTGATCCAAGTTAGGACCATCAAGAAGGCAGCATCTAAGGTACACCCACTTGCCACTGGGGTGACACCGGGGTGTTCCCCAGAGGCAACTTCCTCTTGTCCAACCCCTCCATGTAAATACATGAGATGTGCTGGCAACAAGATGCTTTGGGGGCCCAGTGGAGCCAGCACACAGAAGGCATTCAGCCAGTGCCCCTTCTCTGCAGTCTGAGCTCCCTTTGGCTTCCTTCCCAGGAATGATGGCTTTCCAGAGGGATGGTTCCCTTAGCAGGTAGGTTGCCCATCAGCCAGCACTTGTACCTGAAAATCCTGGACAGCTGGATTGGGACAGAGCTGAGCACTGAGGTACAAAAGCTGGGGCGTGGGCAGGGGGGAGGTTGGTGGGCAGTGAAGGCAGGGTGGGACCAGGAAAGGGCTGTTCTTGAGCCTGGGATGGTGAAACCATGCTCTCCCCAGTTCAGAGCGAATTCAAATAGGATTCAATGCAATGGGAAAAGGAACTTCAAACTTTAAAAATGACTCAGGATAGAAGGAATGAGAGAATCACGTTATGGAATCATCTGCAAAGTCTTTGACTAATAAGGATCTTATAGTTAGATCAATTTGAAACTGGAAAAAGAAAGATCGTATGAAAATTTCTTTAAATGCTTAACCTTTTAAAACATGTGAGAAGTTCTTGGAAAATTGAACTAAACTCACCTTTTCTTTCCCTCCCTCCTTCTTTTCCTCCTTACCTCTCCTTCCTTCCTTCCTTTTGACACAAATGAGTCCCATTCATATCAGATTGCTGGATTAGTGTAATGCAACAGGAGTGTTTTATTGATAAAAGTGAGACTTACTTCAATCAATACTCAATCACAAATTTTTTAAACACAGGACAAACTCCTTATCATTTCTCAATTTATAGTTAAATTTTTAATGATAAAGTCCCAACCAATCCTTTTGCTCATGATTTTCCAAGAAAATTTGGCTAAGTGGATTCACTAAAAATGGCTGGTTTTTCGTATGAGTGATCCTGGCACAATGAAAGACCTCATGAATGTCCCTCTAAGGTACAATTTAGGGGCTGGGCATGGTGGCACATGCCTGTAATCTGGCAACTCAGGAGGCAGAGGCAGGAGGATCACAGGTTTGAGGCCAGAGGCAGCCTGCATAACTTAGTGACACCTTGTCTCAAGATAAAAAATAAGAAATGGACTAGGGGTGAAGCCCAGTGGTAGAGCACTTGCAGAGTATGTGCAAGGCCTCGGTGGATTCAACTCTGAAGTACTTAAAAAAAAAAAAAAAGAAAAGAAAAGAAAGGAAAAAAGATCCAATTTAGGGCTGAGGATGTAGCTCAGTGGTAGAACACTTGCCTAACAGACAAAAGGCTCTGGTTTCCATTTTCAACCCCTGCACAAAAAATTCTGAGATCTAATTTAGTTGAGGGACCAATCTCTGAGTTGGATGGGGAATAAAATGTCAACTAGTTAAACCTTCTGCCTGAGGCTTGAGTCTTTGCTATCCTGGCCGTTGGCAAGGGATCATGCCTCTTCCACCCACATACCTGCATGCTAAGGACTGACAGCCTTCCAGGCACCTGGTCTGGGATGCCTGGTTCTTTGAGATATGAGTCGAGGGCATTTCCTAACAGAGGAGCTGGGCTCACCAAATACCTAACCCAGGTTCTTCCTTCCCAATCATCAAGTCTCCTTTCAGCCTAGACATCTCATACCCAAAACATGGCATCCAGCACTTCTCTCTGTACTTTCTGTCACTCTGGTCTCTTCCACAATATCTCCCATGAAGTGACCCAAAGACATCCTAAAGCTGCTTGTTCACATTAGTATTTGGAAGAGAACCCAGACCACACAGCCTGGAACATTTTGGATTAGCTCTAGAAAGAGGGCAAGGAAACATTTACATCTTTTCTTTGGGCTTAATGAAGTTCTAATTGAAGTTCTAATTGTGTCTTGTAGGAAAAATGTAGGGGCCCCTGGGTTGGTCCTTGGTGAGGTTCCAGAGGGGAGGCTATCCTGGTGGATGTTGCTGGGAGGGTGGTGTCCCCAGCACGGAACTCTGGGAGGGCGATGGCGGAACACACAGTGTCAACTGAATTGTCACTTCATGCTGCCTCTTGGGAGTCAGGTTAAGTCACAGGATTCCTCAGAAAGAAAGCTAACAGATGGTGTCTTGATACTGCAGAATTTAAAAGCAACCCCTCTAAAAAAGCACCCTCACAAAAGCATTGGATATAAAGGCACTTTATAAAGAATTTCAAAGGGTATCATCTTCCACCATGGACATCTGGAGACTTCTGCTGGGTGAGTTTCATTCCCTATGATACACAGAATATCCAACGAAGACTTAGAAACATCCACCAGATGGGGTGCTCAAAACAGCCTGTGGAAAATTCTAGTAGCCAGTTCTCAAGACCCGGTCCAGGGGTCTGCAGGGGTGGACGTTTCCTTTTCAGATCAGAGTCCCCACTTCCCACCCCACTGGCCCCTTTCAAGGATAAGAAGCAACCTAGAGAGACAGCTCCTTAGTTGGAGGTTAAACATAGCAAGCCCCCCGCCCCTGCCAGAAGGCATGTGGGAGGGTAAACAAGAAACAGAGCAGCTTTTTTTTTTTTTTTTTTTTCTCTTTTGCTTTGTTTTCTTTTCTCCATGGTCATGTCTGTGTTCTAGAATGTTATGCTGGAAGATGGGCTGATGAATTAGCATGGTTTCCAGCTCATGTCCTGCTGCTTTATGAAGACTTCCATCTGATTAAAGAAAATACCGCATGGACCACGTAGAGCAGAGTAGCTACATAGGCAAACACCTGGAATCAGAGGAAAGGCATTAGTGGGAGGGTACAGAGGTGAGGCTTGGGGGCAAATGCGGGGTGACAGGCCCAGAGTATGCAGACAACTATTGCTTCCTGTCACTCACACATACATCCTTTCCCTCTGAGCCAGATGTGCATTCTGAATTCTATCAGTACAGAGCCCCAGGCGACCTAATGAATGCTCCTTTGGTCTTGGAGTGTGAGGTGAAGCTTTCTGCTATCACATGTTACTTGGGGTCAGCTACTTGACACGGGGCCCCCAAAGGACCTCTAATCCTGGGCAGGTGTCAATGACTCTCTATGGAAAACTTCCCTCCCCGCACCAGTAAGATCAGCATCTACCAGCTGTGACCCCCGTGGCTGGGCTATGAGATTACAGATGCATGGGTTTGCCAGCTTTGTTTAAGGTCACCATGCTACCTGGACACCCTCAGACCCAATCAGACTTTTAATCTAGGATTCATAATTTTCCAGGCATGGGGGAGGGAGGCAGGCTTCAGGGGAAAGAGAGGAAAGATGCTTGGTTTCTGTCAGAAGGAAGGGGTTTACTGAGAAGCTGTTGGGATGATGTTGCCAGCTACTATAGCATGGGGAAGAAAGGCCCCAGAAATGTAGCAAACGGCCACTCATGACTTGCTCTGTTCACGCAGGCACTTGTGTACTGCCATGATCCTACCCTGGGTAGCTGTCCTCCCGAAAGGCTTGCCTGCTCCCAAATCCAATATCTGCACCTGGTTTTGTGACCTTGGGAAGGGGTCAAGAGTTTCCAGCCCAGGTACAACATTTAGGGTGGCCACGCTTCTGTAACTCTTGAAAATGCCCATAAACACCAGCCATCATGGTGCCCATGCTCTCCCTGCCCCCACGAGTGGGCTAACTCACCACCCTCATTGGCCAGAGGCAATGAGTACTCTGAGTTACTTAATAACAGGTTTCAGAGAAACCATCCAGGAACTCCTAAGCACCCTGTCTGAAAACAGCAGTCACACAAGAGTGAGCGAGCCCCCAAAATCACCTGTCCCTGCCAGGTGGCACTTCCAGACCCAGTGAGAACTCTAGGCAGAAGCACCTCAAAAGTCTTAGCAAGAAGAGGAAACAGAGACTTATTTTGCAAATGAGGTTGAAAATGGCATGCTGGGGACATTTAGAGCTGGGGACATGCAGAAACATGTTTTGACCTTCAGAAACCCTTGTAAGCTCCTGCCACTATGGCCCACCATGATAAGATCTAGAAACTTCCAGATTTCTCCAGAAAACTCCAGCTCTCCTTAGTCAACTTCTACCAACCCCAGGGACCTCTTTGGTTATAAGCTCTGCCACAACAAAGGAGAGAGGGAGGAGCTCAGCTTCTGAGACAGGCCTTCATTAGCCACCACAGGGCTGTGAGGCAATGTAGGTGCTTCTAAAGGCCAGGGGTGCCTTAGAGAGGCTTTACCGTGCATCCTTGGACTCCAAATCCCCCAGAATGGCCAAGCTCAAGACCATCTGAAGGGCACAACCTGGTTGAGCAGGGTTGGGCTTACATCCTAAGTAATCATGACTCTTCCCCATGTACTGATCCAGTTGATATTTTGAATGGAAAGTTGTGGCTTGACATCAAACCAGGTTCACATTTAACTTTGGTGGTTTCAGCTCAGGGTACCTGCCTGTGAAAACATCCTGATTCTTGCGTCTAGCACTCCTGACTTTGGCTGAGCCTGCTCTTATCTATCCACCTGCACCAACCAAATGTGGGGACATAATGCCACATTTGGAAAGAATAAATAGATGTGGCAACAGTCCCACAAAAGAATACTATATAGTAATGAGAATAAATCCCCCTATACCCAGCCACATGGATGAATCTCACAAATAGAAGGTTTAGAGAAAGAAGCCAGGCATAAGAGAATGCACCTGTATGATTTCATTTATATGAAGTTCAAAGGCAGACAAAACTGAACTAGGTGCTAGAAATCAGAAATTGGATGGTGGCAGAGGTGCACAGTGATAGTGACAAGAGGGGAATTTCTGGGAGCCTTTTATTGTGCCCTATTTCTTGATCTGGATGCTGGCTCTACAGAGGAGTTCACTTTCTGAAAATTCATCAAGCTGTGCACTTGTAACCCACACACTTCTGTGGATGTATGCTGCCTTTGGATAAAAAGTCAAAGAGAAAAGTTGGAATTCAGCAAGCCCAGTTGTTGTCAACTACAAATCTGCCTAGCTGGCAGGGACACTGATTCCCTCTGCCTGGGTTTTTCCATCAATTACTGACCCCCTAACCACACCCCAGCTCCACTGGCCTACCACTGCCCACAAGATTTTATAGGAATTGTCAAATGCATGTGATGTCTGTTAAGACAGAAGGTGCTGAGGTTGGGGAGGGAGAGGCACAAGGTGCTCCTGGGACAGGCAGGGCAAACAGTCATTTGGCAGTGATGGATGAGATGGATTATGGCTTCCCAGGGAAGGCAAAGCCACAGAGATGCTGTCTGGCTGTGCTTCTGTTTAGAAACCAGCCATGTTGGAAGGTGTTCCACACTGTGGGACAGGGACTGGGAAGTGGCCATGTTTAGGGAAGCAGCTGTCTGCTGGGAGCTGAAGGGAAGCATGTGGTTTCAGATGGTGGGGACTGGTTAGGGGCGAGGCTTTGAGAAACATTCCCCCAGCCCCTCCCTCTGAGCACAGGAAGGGACCCCTCGCCAAACACCCATCCCTGTGGGCTTCATTCAGCCTCTGCTCCACCCCCTTTCAGCAATAGCTGCCACAGGGCTGGCATGCACGGTGTGGGCATCTTGTGAGCTGCCTAGGGGTTTACATGACCCATAGGTCGATCTCTAGAAATCTAGTAGTGTTATTTCTGAAGTGTTTCCATACCGTCTGAGTACAACCCACAGCTGGAAATACAATTTACATTGAGAGTTAGTACGCTGGTCCCAGGACACATATTCACCACCCTGGGTAAATGTTTTATGAAACAATGAGGCCTCCAACTTCCAGTCATTCTGACCCATTCCATTAAGAACAAAATCTATCCCTGGCCTCAGTGTCCCCTGCCCTTAACTGTGTCTGCTTCAGTGGGTGACACTTGGGGAGGTCAGGAGACCCAAGTGTCCAAACCTCCCGCTCCCAGCTGGTGCTTACAGCACATGTGACCCAGCTCCTGGCCCTGACACTTGGTCCACCAACTACTGCTGGTCTTGGAAACTTTCCCAGGCTTACGATGCCCTGCTTCTCCATCTGGGAATTGGGTGTAATAGCAGCAGCAGAGCCACAGGGTTGTTGGAGGGTTAAATAAGCTCATTCATGGAGAGTTCAGCAGTGCTGGGCACTCAGTGACCATCTTCTCCTTGGATGTCCTTCTGTGCACAGCCCACAGCATGAGCCCCTGCACCCATCCAGGGCCCAGGGCCAGGGTGATGTGGCCCTGACCTGATGACCTTGTTACATGGCTTCCCTTCCCAGGGGGCGTCAAAAAGAGGGGAAAGACTGACTTCATTCCAAAGGTAGTGAAAGATAAAAAGAGTAGGGAGGGCTGGTGACCCAGCAGGGTCTTTGCCATGTAGGGTGGGATCAGCTCACTGTGCTGTGTGTGTGGCAGGTGCAGGGCCGGCCGGGGACTCACCACGGCCGAGATGTTCTCATGGTAGTGCCTGTAGGTAAAGCCCTCCTGCATTGTGATGGTGGCCAGGGCTTCCAGGACCGAGGCGCTGAGGTAAAACAGGGCAGCGACGCAATGGTAGGCAGCGTCCTGTGGGTCAAAAAGGGAAGGTGTCAGAGAGACGGGGAGAAAGAGACACCGCAGAGGCCTTTAGTGTGCATGCCTCGCCCACATGGCTCAGGCTCCTCCTTATCTCCTGCTACTTCCTTGGGGCCCCACCCACCTCCAGCCCCACTCAGTCCCTGTCTCTTCTGAGGTTTTGGGTGTCACCGCTGGGTGAGCTGCATTTCCATGGGTGGGCTCAGGAAGAGCTTAGGATGATGACAAGACCCAAGACGTGTCATGCTGTGTCACAGTCCTGGCTTGGATGTGGCTTGCTTGTCCAGTGTAGGGTGAGAGAGGCCTGGGCCATTTCCACTAGTTTTGTTTTGTTGCATTGGTTTTTACTTATTTATTTATTTTGGCTCCTGGTGTATTTCAAAGCAAAAAAGAACTAAAACAAAGTTTTGTGTAGTTGGAGTTAAAAGTGATTTCAAAAGTCTAAGCAGGAGACCTTTTGAGAGGAACAGCCCTGGCTAAATGACCTCCATTCCTTTGAGTAAGTAAGGAGCAGGTGCCCCATATGTGAATGTCGCTCCTTTCCAGGGCCTCAGAGCAGGAATTACAGAGAGGAGAGATCATAGGCCATCGGGTTCTCATCTTCCTGCCAGCCTGCTCAGAAAGCAGTGGCTGAGGAGCCATTGGGCTCGGGCCAGGACGCCGGACGCCGCTGCCAGCAGGTGACAACAGCCTTCCTGGATGATGTGGGGGTGTTGCCCAGGGCAGCTTGGTAGGTGCAGGTGAGTGGATGAAGGAGGGGCTGGTTACCCATGAAAAGGCAGCCATGGGTGCAAGAGTTGAGCAGCCCAGTGAGAATCTGTGGGGGCAGGGATCCCACCTCCACCTTCTGCCCTCATGGCCACAGGGAGCCCAGGCTACCATGGTGCAGAGTCTGAGCTGAGGCTGGGCCAGCTCAGCCCTGGAATGTGCAGGGAGACGTCTCTGGGGCAGAGGGTCCAGCACTACCTCCTCCCACCAAACACCCCAGACTAGACTCACCAGGGTGACCCAGGAGCTCTCCCCACCATGGGCACCAATTATGTACATGATGAGCAGGGAAGTGGTGGCCACAAAGCAGAAGACAGACACGAACATCACCCAGCCCTGCACTAGGGGGATGGACACCAGGGAGGAGGCAATCAGGATCCACACCAGGCCCCCGAAGACCTGCAGGGAGAAGAGGCAGAGTGAGTGTCAGGCCAGAGGAGAGCACAGGTCCCCGAGGGCCCAGCCCCTAGCCCAGCAGGTGCATGGGGTGTCAGGGGTGCAGACACACAGGAAGAAGGCAAAGAGAAGAGGGCAGGATGTTTCTTGCCAAAAATGACCCTTTCATCCCCAGACCCTCTTCTAGATTTCCAGTCTCAGTCATTCCGGTTCTCTGCTGGCTTGCTTTCTTTTCATTTCTTAAATACAATTTTAACTTTTTATTTACTCAGTTACCTCTCATAACAACGCTATGAGTGAGGGACTGACCTGTTTACCAGATGGGGAAACTGTACGTGTAAGTAAAGTACCTCATCATTTCTGGCAAGAACTTATATCATCCAGCAATATCATTAGAAGGGCTGTCCTTTCTTCTGAGATTCTATCCTTCCATTTGCTTTTCTATGAAAATAGCCTTCATTTTATGAAGTGATAGCAATCAGTGGAGCATGGTGGCACATGCCTATAGTGCCAGCACGTGGAAGACTGAGGCAGGGCGATCACAAATTCAAGGCCAGCCTGGGTTACATAGTAAGTTCAAGACCAGCTCAAGCTACATAGTGAAACTCTGTCTCAAAAAACTAAGGGCTGGGGACGTAGCTCAGCAGCAGGGTGTTTGCTGGGTATGTGCAAGGTGTTGCGTTTGATCCCCAACACTGCAAAGAAAAAAGAAATAACAACCAGCATATTCTTTTGATCTTTAGTTGTTTGTTGTTGTTGTTGTTAGGTGCCGTCGAGTCAAGTCCGACTCATAGAGACCCTTATAGGGTTTTCAATGGCTGACTGTTTCGGGATTGTCTTGGGAGTGGGTTGCCACGTCCTTCTCCCATTTTGGGGTGCTGGGAATCGAACTTGGGACCTTGGAGACTGCAGCGCAGCGCTCTACCAACTGAGCTAAATCCCAGCCTGCTCTTTAGTGGGCAAACAAATTAGCCACACTATGTCATTAGCATTTTAATGTTTTTGTTTTTTTAGACTTGGTCCTTTACATCCTCAGGTTGAGGATGTGCTCTGTCGGAGTTGAGATTGGAGTGGAGATAGCTCAGGTCAGCCCTGTCTCATGGGATAGTCACAGACAGAAGACTCCTCAGCTGATGTCCCCAGGGTCTGTGACCTTCTATTTTCAGGAAGGAGCGCAAGGACAAATGTGGAGCTAATTACCCCAAGTGGCCCAGCTGTATAAACCCGAGCCAAGAGTTTCTCTACTTGTCCATGTCCTTCTTCACTGTAGTGGGAAGTCACCTCAGCCTCATCCACCTGTCCTCCACCTAGATAAGGATGGGGCTGGACCTCATGTGGTGAAGACTTCATAGTCAAGGGTCTTGAAGGTACTCTGGACCTCAGCGCTGTCTTCAGAGCACCTGGGGCTGAGGCTGAGACCTACATCCCTCGTGGTGAGAAGTCACTAAGGTTCCTGGACCCTATCTCCCTGCTGCCCACCTTCTGGGTGAGAGATAGCACTGTCTCATAGGTGTCCTCTGAGCATCAGAAAAGAGTTACATTCAGGTGGAAAAAAAAATCAATGCAACAAAGAATCTGGATTTATCAAAACAGAATTATGCCAAATAAATCAGATGTGGGCCTCTCTGACCAGAACACTTCCTCTGCTGACAGCCTAAAGGCATGTGACAGACCCAGAAGGACTCTCTGTACACTGTATAAAAATTGGAGCAAAATCAACAAAATAAAAATCCTTAGATCACCATAGAGTAAGGCAGGTGTGCTGATGCCAACCATAGCTGCATTTCAGATCAAATAGATTAATCATCTTCTTCCATAACGGACACTGCATAAGGGACATGAACATGTCTATGGCTGAGCAGCACTTGGATTTAGGAGGCATGAGAGTGTGGCATGAAGAAATGGGAAGGTCAGTTGGGTCTGTCCAGCTAGTGGGCAGAGAGAGGCACAGCCCAGGACACTCCTCTCCTAAGTGTCCTTGGCCTGGTCACCTTATGCCCATATAAGGAAGTCAATCTTAAGTTAGGCTCCTTGTTCACATGTTTCCAGGGAGTCCTTTACATCTCTGTAGCCCTCAGCTCCAACACAGGGACATCTGGCTAGTGGCAAAATGGCACTTTCCCTTACCAGGTGATCACAGAAGTAATGTCTGTCTTGTCATAGTAGCTGACATTGGGAAGTCTTATTCAACCACTCATCATCAGTGTTAGGTAACTGGTTAAAACAAAGCCACTTCTGAACCAAACCCCAAAGGAGCTGCTTGGGTTGCCCATAGGTAGGGTAGCATCCTTAGGGAATCCATGTGGAGCCAGTGAGCCAGAGGTGCTTCTAGATGGCTGATGGACTTGGTGTTGAGGAACAATGAACGTCATAGCCAGACAACTCTTCAGTTTTCCTAACTCATGCAAAAGGCTCAGGGTGGAGGCAGGTGGGTGGGGTTCTCTAAGCACCTGGGCAGGCAAAAGTGAATTGGAGATTGGCATTGTTTTTATGTTTACAGTAGTAATATTATTTTGGGAAAATTAACTGTAAAATATGTACAGAGAAGGTAAAATAACACACAAGTGGGCCCTGGAAATGGCAAAGAACTGAGAAATGGCTCTCAGTTCCTGGTGTGCAGAGGGACAGACTGCACCTTACTTCACCTCTTTCAGCCCCATTTTTCCCTACATGGCCTGAGATGGGATTCATGGTCAGCAACGAAGGGCAGGACAAATACACAAAGTCAGAGTGAAGTCGTGGTCTGAGTGCTTGTCAAGGTCTTCTGCCTGTACCTTGCTACACACAAGCATTGGTCTCAGCTTCTGGTGGCCAGGCAGAAGGAAGCCTCGGATTAAGCCAGACTATTCCAAACAATTCCAAGTGTATGTTTTATCAATTTGGTGAAGACTGTGTTCTGGCTTCTGGAAAACATTCTTGCTACCCATCTCTCTTTCTCTCTTTCTCTCTCTCTCTCTCCCCCCCATCTCTCTTTGTCTTACACACACACACACACACACACACACACACACACACACACTCTTTGACACAGATTCCTAGAGTTTATAGTTGGAGTCCATAGTTATCCAGAGGACAAAGCCCACCCTGTGCTCAAGCCTAGCCACCAGCCTCTGGCAGCCCCTGAACAGCCTCAGGGTGCAACACTTTGCAAAGGGGCGCTTTTGAAACTTAGGCTGGGCTTTTTTTTTCTTTGCATAGTTTACATATAGCAGTAGGTTTCACAGGGAGACATGAGAAGAAAGCCTCACTCTTTCTCTTTTAAAACAGCTTTAATAAGACATAATTCACATACCATATGACTTACCCACTGAAGGTGTACACTTTGGTGGTGTTTACTATATTCAAAGATATATAAGACCCTCCCCATAGTCACCTTCACAACATTTTGTCATCTCAGAAAGAAACTCCATAGCCATCAGCCATTGTGTCCCTGCCCCTCCCTGAGTAACCTCTAACCTATTTCCTGTTCCCATAGAGTTCCCTGTTCTGAACTGTCATGTGAGCAGAATCATAATATATGGACTTTTGTGACTAACTTTTTTCATTTGGCATAATGTCCTCCAGGTGAGAAATTCTCTCCCAAAGAGATGCTTAGAAAATAGCTCTACCATCATGGTCCTGACACTGGCCCACTCTGTCTCATCTCTCTGGAGCCTCCAAACCAGAAAGAGCCCTGGAACCACTGGATCTCAGGGACATTCTTGCAGGAAAGATGCCACCAGTCCCCTCCTGTCCCAACAATGTATTATAAGTCCCACCTCCATAGAGGTAAGATTGGCAGCTAGATGAAATCTCCCAGGAGATGGGCAGATGGGCAGTGACTCTTCCCTTGTGTCCCTCGATGCCTTGGCCTTGCCTAGCAGGTGCCCAGGGGACAAATGAAGGGTTGCCACTGCCACAGGATGGAGCCACAGGGGTCCTGTCAGGGAGGAGGGCTGAGGAGGAAAGTCAGAGCAACCCTGGGGAGTAGGAGGAAAGGGACCCAGGAGCAGCAGAGCCGTGGAGGGACTGTATTCCCTGCCAGATGCCGGGGAGGCAAAGACAGTTTCCTACCTCACTTGGCCCTTTGGGGAATGGCCCTGTGCTCCTGGCTTCTTGGATGTGAGAAGTCCAGTGCAAAGGCTGTTGGCATCTGCGACAGCTGTGACAAGCAAAAGCTCCCTCCTCTATCTCACAGCATCGCACAGTCCTAAGAGATCTGCACATTGCTTCAAACTCCTCATCTGTAAATGGCAATTAGCAGAAGTCTCCCCATCCATGGGCTGGTGTGAAGTGGCTGAAACTATGGATGTGAGTGTGAAGCTTTTGGCCGATGGTCCAGGACCAACCAACCACTGGGGCTATGGCTCACCAGGAGACTGACAGCGGGTGGAAACAGATGGACAAGGCGCCACTATCAGCCACCTCTCCTTATCCACAGGTCACATAGTGGTAGATCCACCCATTTGCAGGTCAAAACTATTGGGGAAAGCCAGGCATGGTCACACACTCCTGGATCCCAGCACTTGGGAGGCCGTGGAAGGAGGCTCTCGAATTCAAGGTCTGCCTGGGCTACATAGTGAGACCCTGTCTCAAAACAACAACAACAACAACAACAACAACAACAACAACAACCTCGAGCCAGGCAAGATTGTGCACTTTCCTGTAATTTCAGCGATGCAGGACATAGACGGAGGCAGGAGAATTGTGGGTTCGAGCAGAGGCAGCCTGTGCAACTTAGTGAGACCTTGACTCAAAATGTTGTTGTTGTTTGTTGCCATCGAGGCGGGTCCGACTCATTGCAACCCTATGTACAACAGAACGAAACCCTCCTTGACACTGTGCCATGCCCAGCACTATTGTCAGTGCTTCTCTGCTATTCTTAGGGTTTTCAATGGCAGATTGTTTCAGGAGTGGATTGCCAGGTCCTTCTCCCTAGCTTGCAGCACCTGGTGTTCCCAGGTGGTCTCCCACCCAAGGACTAACTAGGCTGACTCTGCTTAGCTTCCGCAGTCAGGTGGGGTTGGATGCTAGTGTGCTATGGCTGCAGACTGAATCAAAATAAAAAGTAAAAAATGGGCTAAGGGTGCAGCTCAGTGGTAGAGCACTTGTAAAGCATATATAAGGCCCTGGGTTCAACCCTCCAGTACTGGAAAAGAAATTTTGGAAAAAAATTGTGTCTGTATTGAACACAGTGTAGACTCTTCTTTCTTGTCATTATTCTCTAATCATGAGGTATAACCATTTACATAGCATTAGGTATTGTAAGGCATCAGGTTGTTGTTAGGTGCCTAGAGATAGCTTAAAATGTATGGAGGGTGTGTACAGATTATGTACAAATACTATGCCATTTTCTATGTGGGGCTTGGTACCCTAGAGGGTCCTCGAACCAATCTCGTAAGGACACTGAGAGGAGGCTGTACACTGCAGGCTGACAAATGGCCCTGCGTAGGCAAAGGAGCCTGGACAGGTGCATGGTCTCAGTGTGGTTTTAAGGAGAGTGGAGGACTTAGCTGGTTGACCGGGGCAAAGCGTTAGGGAGTGGCTCTCCAGCAGGGCACAGAGCATATGCCAAGCCCAGAGGATGCTGAAGTGGCTGTGAGGACACCAGATGCCTGGGGAGCAGGGCCTGAGTGGGGAAAGGGGTGGCAGGAGATGGGCTTGAGGAAGGGCAAGGCGTGGAAAGCGCAGAGTCAGTGTGAATCATGGGGGCCAAAGCCAGTTCATACCCCACTCCACCTACTAGGCATACAGAGAGCAAACAGAGAGCAAGTGCAGCACCCACGCCCACACTGGGAGATAAGGCACTGTGTTGCAGGGAGCAATCCACTAGAGCCGGTGCAGTACCCTGCTGGCTAAATATTTGTCAAGAGCATGGCGGTAGGTGAGGGTTCAAGCACTTTCCTTTGCAATGAAAGCTCTAGGTGGCTCCCAGCTTCTGGGTGGCAAATGCTCAGAGATGGTTATGTTGAAAATGTTATTCACCCAAGCCAGGCCTGGCCCCAGGGTCTGCTGTCACTGTCAAAGCCAGGCTCCCCTGCCCCCACCTGTACCTCAGACAAAGCTAAGTTGGTGGCCTGAGAGCCTGAGTGCTCCCTCTGGGCCTCAGAGCTCCAGGCTGGGAAATAAGGGTGAGCCTGGGCTAACACGCTGTGGTCCTCAACCCTGACTAGGAGTTAAATCAGCTGGGATGCATGCACATGCACACACATGCACACACATACACATATATGTGTACACACATAGACACACAGACACACAGAGGCACACGCAGATACACAGACATGCATGCACACACACAGACACACATACATAAAGACACACAGACACAGACACACATACATACACATATAGACACACATGCACACACATACAGACACATGCGCACAAAGACACACACAAAAACAAACATACACACACACCAGGCCGAGGCCCAGCCCCAGGGTCTGATTCAGTCAGTGTGAAGCAGAGATGTAGAAAAAGAGATGGAGTGCCCAGGCTCTTTGCCAAAGGCTGGAACTGTGTTTTCATAACATAAAGCCCCTGGTGATGTTCGGGGACTCCTGTCAAACAGAAGAAGAGACGGTCTTGTCTTGAATGTCCTGTTGGCTTCCCAGCAATGCCAGCAAGTGCCCCTCTCCACTTCCTGCCTGGCCTTTTGGCGCAAAATGTCACCCAAAAGCTTCTCTTCCTTTTCTTTCCTATCCTTAAGATTCAGTCTCAGTCCTACCTTGAACATGAGACCAGCATGGCCTTGGGTTTCTTCCAAACTCCAGGACATTCACTGTGAGTGGGGGTGGGCCTGGTGATCGGAGGCCTCTCCCCACCCTGGGGTTGGAGATCACCCAGTGCTGAGTGCTAGACAGAGTTGAAGTTCTGTTAAGAACAGGGGATGCTGGGCATAGTGGTGCACACTTTTAATCCTAGTGACTCTGGAGGCAGAGGCAGGAAGATCCCAAGTTCGAGGACAAAGGCAGCCTGAGTAACTTAGTGAGACCTTGTCTCAAAATACAAAGTAAAAAATGGGCTGGGGGTACGGCTTAGTGGTTGAGTGCTTGCAAAGTATGTGCAAGGCCCTGGGTTCAAAACCCCAGTACTGTGAAGAAAAAGAAAAAGGAGTGGAGACAGTGCACAAAATGGACTACACATTTCCAAAGGTGTAAAAAGAGTGCACATCTATAGTCTATTCCATCAAATGATTTTTGTGGGAAAAAAATTCCCCCAAAAGATAAGTTTAGGGGAGCCCTCATGTGAACCCCAAGAATGGTCTTCCTTTGCCTTTATGAGTTAACCTGTCGGTGGCAGACGAGAGTGGGTAAGGATATAGAATTTAGAGCTAAAGTTAACAAGTATGATCCAGCTCTGCCACATACCAGCTAGATGACCTGTTATTCTTGGGCAAGTTACTTAACATCTCTGTTCCTTTATCTGAAAAACAGTGATAACAAGTGTTATGATTTGAGTTTCTATCTGTAGGGCGCCTGGTACAAGTAGTGTGCTAAGCACTTGTAGTAAGAACTGTCATAGAATGAAACAAAGTCTCACTTGGCTTATGATCTCAACAAGCACAATTACCCACTCCCAAACTTGGGAGATAAAAGTCACCTCAAAAGCACCAGAAAGAGAAAACCCCACGATCTCCCGGAAACTGAAAGCTGAGGAAAATGAGTCTGCCTCTGCAGAAGGAAACACATTAGCCCCGAAGATATGAGAAGGCCTTCCTCCTAACAATGAGCTCACTTATAAAGGGGGAAGGAATTCTCCAGCACATTCTCAAGATTCATCTGGAGTTTCCATCGCTTGTGTGGCTGAAAGAGCTCTTCACAGCATCGCGTCCTTCTACTGCAGGACTTTGTGATTGAGGTCAATGCCAAGGACTTGCTCAAATTCTCTGAATATTTCCTTGGGGCTCCACTGCACCCAGTGGGGGGTCCCCACAGCAGAGGCTTTCCCAGTGGAACCAAAGAGGACCCCAAGGTGGGGCATCCCACCCACATGCCTGCGGCAGAGCCCCTGAGCCCAGCCTTGAAACACTAACAGCTCCCTGAAGGCAAATGTGAGCTGGAGGTTGTTCCTTGACTTGAGATGCGATGGATATCAGCCACGCGATGGATATCAGCCACGGAGCAGGCTGGGCACCAAATGCTGAGCCCCTCTGCCACCTGGTCAAAGGCAAAATCTTCTCCCTGGGCAGGAAAAAGATGGCTTCTTCTGGTGAATGGCAGAGCAGACACATCCCAGGCTACTGGGGGGCTAGGCAGAGGAGGTCTAGGCTCTGCATCCATGGATGCTTCCCAGGGCCACCAGCACGGCGGCTCCACCTCCCGTTGCTGCCAATGCCCTCACAGAACCATGTCAGCAGCCAAGGTTATTTCAATGCCAGGAGGGCGTTTTGTGCAGGTGATTTGACCCACAATCACTGTGTGCTCTAGCAGAGGCCTGCAGGCTTTGCTCAGCGCTAAGGGTGGACTGGCTGAATGGATGAATCATTCTGTGAGTTAGAGGACAGGGGACATTTTTCTCCCATATGTGCACACACATGTGTGTCTGTGTCTGCATGCGTAGGGGTGCGTATGTGATTTGTGTAGGCACACCTGGGCCCATGGTATGTGTGTTCATGTGCATGTATGTATGTGTGTATTTGTGTGTATGCATGTACTCACCTCTGCATGCATGTGTTCTTGTGTGCAGAGGCTGATTAAGGATGAGCTACTGCTGAGGACTGCCTGCAGCCGTACCTCTGTGGTGTCTGATCTCATCAGCTCTCAGAAGCTAAGCAGGATTGGGCCTGGTTAGTACTTAGATGGGTGACCGCCTGGGAACACCAGGTGCTGTAGGCTTAGGAGAAGGACCTGGCAACCCACTCCCAAAAAACAATTAGCCATTGAAAACCCTATGAATAGCAGAGAAGCACTGACAATAGTGTCTTGCCTGTTGTATGTAGGGTCCCTATGAGTTGGACACAGATAGACGGCACCTAACAACAGCAACAACTGCTGAGGAGGGAAAGTGCACTATATGATAACAGGCTCTGGTGCTAGAGTGAGGTCCAGAGGACACAGGGCACTGGGGGGTGGGGAATGATCTGCACAAAGAGGGAGGCCAGAGGAACACCTGAGACCCCTGAACACTGATGTCTTCCCAAGAGTCCTTGGTTCTGCCTTTAAAAAATGGGTCTGGAGGGAGGCTGGGGGCCTTGTCTCCATTCCTGAGAGGTGAGGCTGAGAGCTGGAAGCTGACACTCCGGGTGTGTCTCTACTTCTGCATAAGCCCCACCTCCCAGGTCTGAAGAAGCTGAGCTCCTAGGAAGTCAGAGGGCTTCCTCCACCTGCTTAGGCACTCACTTCATTCGCTCATGTGTTAAACAGGCGTGAAGGGGGTGCGGTCAGGCCTGGGGCGGGTATACCACAGAGACAGGCCTTATTCAAAGGCACACACCATTGACCCCTGAGGTCAGAGTGGACGTAGCTCAGTGGTAGAGCACCTACCTAGCATGTGCCAGGGCCTGGGTTCAATCCCCAGTACCCAGGTGGGGCCACACCAATGGATGGGACTCATCTCTCTGTCTTCCCTCCTCTTGCAGTCTCGCCCCTCGCTGGAGTGGCCCTGGGTCCCTCAAGGTCATAGCCAGACCCTGGTAAAAGCATGAAGGTGCCAGCAGGAGGAGCAGGGAAATACTTCACATGGGATGGGGGCAGAGTCTAGTAATTTACACATGATCCCCTATACCTCCCCCCTCCACAGAGGGAGGTCGTGGGGAGGGTGTGAGAGGATTCTCTGTGGGCAGTTCCTCTCCCCTCCCCTGAACCGACAGAAAGGTAGTTTATAGGGAGTCTGACCTCTGGGGTTACTCCCAGGGTGAGCACCAGGAGTGGTTGGAGGCAGGGCAGTGGACTCAGTTTACCTATGTTGTTGTTGTTAGGTGCCGTCTCGGTGTCCGACTTATAGTGACCCTATGTACAACAGGGGAAACACTATTGTCAGTGCTTCTCTGCTGTTCATAGGGGTTTCAATGGCTGATTGTTTCTTGGGATTGGGTTGCTGGGTCCTGCTCCCAAGCCTACAGCACCTGGTGTTCCCTGGCGGTCTCCCATCCAAGTACTAACCAGGCCTGACCCTGCTTAGTTTCTGAGATCTGATGGGATCAGATGCCACAGTGGTACAACTGCAGGCAGTTTACCTGTACCAGTGGCTTTCTCCTGCTGGCCCCTTTATCAGCAGGCTCCTTCCTTGCAGGGGACCCATCATCCCATCATCCATCTCAGGTGGCCCTAGACAGTGACAGCTTCTTTTATCTAATTTGAAGGGAAGAGCAGGACCTTGAGACCTCGGGTCTGTTCGTAAAAAGTGGGGATAGGGAGTTGGGATTCCAGGACGGAGAGGCTGAGCTCAGGACCCCAGGGACATGAGCTGGGTGAGTGTGGAATGGGAAGAACCCCCGTCCAGGCCTGCAATCTGCTCAGCGAAGCTTCTGTCCCACATGCAGAGGGAAGCGATGGCTGACCTCACCCACACCTCCCTTGCCAGCCAGAGGACAGAGGCCATCTCTGAACGAATGACAGCTCCGCTTAGGTCCACCAATCTTGGTGCTTTGTGACAGGCATGCTCTTATTTGGATGGAAAATTTTGCCTACCACACCTACGCTCACTGGCTTTACCCAGCAAAATAAACAGCAACAAGGAGTTTCCGTGAAAAATACCAGACAAGCCACCTGTAAAAGACAAAATCTGTGGAAACACTAGAGCAGAAAGGAGTGGCTTTGATGCACAAAAACAAAAGGTACTGATCGGAGTCACCAAGTAGGTTAGTAATGTGTGAGCACACAAGCCAAGCAGGTGTGTACCTGCAAATGGCCAGAAGAGCCTGCCCCACAGGGCCAGGGCAAGTCCCGAAGGCCCTGGGGCCTCTCTGGGAACTGGGGGCCGTTGTCTGTTTCTCTTTCTGTCCACTCTTAAAGTCATCATATCCTCTTGTGATCCGTAAATATTAGCCTTTGCTACCAACACATGCTACGAACAAATGTTTCAGGATGCCTAGTTGTTTGCAGGGGGCATTAACACACCCAGGGTGTAGCCTTGAGACATCACAAGCAAGGGTCTGTAGGACATGTGCTGAGGGCTAGGAAAGGGTGCTTGCTATCTGAGTAGGCTTCCAGGTGGAGGGAACAGCCAACAAAAGAGCATTCCCATGTGCCCCCACCACATCAGACACAGTGAGCTCTATGCCTGGCTTTAGGAAGAGTCTTAAGGCATACAAGCTGGGTGGTTCCCTTCCTGCCAGACCCCTCACTCTGTGCCTTGCCTGTCACCAAACACCTACAGGGCGGGATGGAGGCTGAGGAAGAAGGTGAGGCACACTTTTGTGCCAGAGCCTCCTCTTCCCTAAACCGATGCCCTCCCAGATAGTTGACACACCATCACCCCGGCAACTCAGTTTGGACAGGCTAATCCAGGCCCACTGGTAAGTGGCTCCTACTTCTGCAGGCAGATGCCAGGGCTTGTGTTGCTCTTAGAATCCACAACACTCCTTCCCCATGCATTCTGGCATCTGTCTGCCTGAGTGGGGAGAGCAGCTGGGGCCACACCTGGCATTCAGGGCAGAAGGCAGGATGGGGCTGTCATGTACCCTCTTCTCCCTGGCTTCCCCTCATAGCTTAGTTGTTCCTTCTCAGTGCGAGGAGAGCCTCTGGGACAGTCTTACAAAAGGTGGTGTCTGTGCCATATGTGGCGACTGCGAGAACAAACTGTGTGCTCTCCAGAGCCCTGACAGCTCCCAACCCCACTCCCACCCTGCCTTGCACACTGGCCCTGAGGAGGACACAGAAGGGCACCCAAGGCACAGAGTGGTGAGGGGCAAACAGACCCTCCATTGACTGTCTTCCGTGGGCCCAGGATGACCAGTTGCTCCCAGAGTGGGTGTTTGAATTAGTAGTTAGTTAGTAATAGTTGCACCTTGTAGTTACTGAGCAGTGACTATGTATATGGTGGTGTTTTAAGAACTCTGTGTAGACATTATGCAATGTGTAATGATCTTTTGGTTGGTACTGGGCCATATGTAAGTCAGTGGTACCATAAGACTCTATCTCCTGGTGACATCATGGCTGTCTTAGTGTGTGTAAGTGTGCTCTGATGTTTGCATGATGAGATTGCCTACGGACTCATTTCAGCTATGTGTGGCTGTTTTACACTCACTTCACCCTCACAGCAATCCTCATTTGCTAAAATTTCCCTACTTTTATTGGTGCAGAAACTGAGGAGCTATTGCCAGCCCACATTCCCACAGCTGCTGAGCAACAGAAGCTGCCTTCAGAGCCTGGATCAGGACCTCAATGGGTGTCACAGATTCACACAGAGTCCAACCAATGGTTTACAATGAAATCCACCGTGTGGCAGGGGTTGGCTTTGGACTTGGCCGTGAGAATATTAACCCCCAGGGGAGAGAATAGTCGCTATGTCCTCAGTAGCTCTCAGCTCTGCTGGGGTCTGGACAGGAGGAGGCTGGAGAGGCTGGGGAGGCTGGGGGCGCTGGCTTGTGCCCGCCCTTCCACTGGGACAATGAGCGTCAACAAGCTCTGTCCCTTCAGAGGAAAAGAATAGCAAGGTTTGTTTTTAAGACTGAATAACAAGCCAAGGATCAAACATGGAAGGACTGCGCTAGCCTGCAATTCCTGTATGTCATCGTGACCCACCCTTCCCCATTCCCCCTCACTGGCAGGCCCAGGAGTAGTCTTTCACCCTTTCCTGGGGCATGCACCCCCAGAGCTATACCTTGGCCCTTAGGGGGCCTCCTTGGAGGCTGATCCAGGAGTTCCACAGGAATCCTCCCCTCTGCCTGGCCCCCATCCTGGTATGTCCAGGACATTCTCACAGGAATCTGAGGCTCTAGACTGAAATTCAGGTCAACTGGGACTGGCTACGTCACCCTGGGTCTTTCTCTTCCATCTGCCTTGCTTGGCGACAAGGCTGCTCTGTCATTTTCTACATGCTTCTCAGGCCACAGGACCTTGGTACACTGCAGTGACCCAGCTGGGGTTAACTTTGGCATCAGCAGAAGCCCCGAGTCTGAGTGTGGCAGAGATGGATGCCGGTGCACTAATTACCCTGGGAAATGGTGAGTGTGGTGGTTCCTAGCCAGCAGCCAGCAGGAAACCAAAGCTTTCCACCAGAATGTAGAGGCAATCTGGAGCCTCCCTGTTTTCAGGACCACCAGGGACCTGCTCCCTGCGCCGTGCTCCTGGGAACAACCAAACTCCTGCAAGAAGGGGACAACCACACTCCCCCATGGCGCTCCTGGTTCCAGGATGTGGGTGCTGCTGCCACTGTCCTCCCATCCACTGACACTGGAAGGGATCCCTGCTGAGCAGCTTAAGCACCACATTCAGGACTGAATACTTAAGGGCCCAGAAGGAAGCCCCAGACTGGCTTGTGCTGGGGAGACCCTACCAGGCCCTCCTGCCCCAAGGCTGGGGCTCAGCACTGAAGTCACAGGAGTCACGCCTAGACCCATCTAGTTCAGGACTGGCTCCCCGCGGGCCCAGCACCCACTCCAGTGCCTTCTCTCAGGGCCGTGTCCCAGGCCCCCAGCACAGCCCGGCCATTCCTTGGGCCAAACAGAACAGGCCTGGTCCTGCGGCACTGCTGCTGTTCAGCTCACCCAGCTACCGTGGCGGGTGTAGGTACAAATCACAAACCGGCACCCTCTGTCCCAGGCCAGTCTGTGAGGCCTGAGCTCTCTTTCCTAGCAGCAGCATCCTGGGCCCTCCTACTTGCTCCCGAAAAGTTCTCTGGCAGAGAAGGTGCCTTGGAATCCCTTCTGGGACCCTCCCCCCCAAGGAGCTAGAGAGTGACTTATAAAAAGCTTAAAGGCAATCTTTTAAAACATAGAAGGGCTGCAGTGGCATTGCACTACAATTCTGCACTACAATCCTGCATGACAATCCCACGGGTGGTCACATCTAGTTTCCGGAGAACAGCTCAAAGTCACTGACTCTTGATCAAACCAGGCCATTGGTTCTTGCAAAACCAGAAAAGTCACTTCTCAAAGCCAAGAATCTCCCCCCCCCCCACCCCATTTATAATTCTTCTTTTTTTAGAGAGGAGGAACGGAAGGAGAAAGCAGGGCAGAATCTGCCTGTGCCCCTCTCTAACTAGCTGCAGAGAGGGCCCTACGACACAGCACACACAACACAGCACAGCCAGGGAAGGCCAGCTCAGCCACTGTCCTGAGATGGCCACAGAGAGACAGCCCCACTCTCCAGGGGCGATTCCTGGCTGGGGCTGTAGGAAATGTTTCTTGAAACAGAGTCTGTGTCCTGCGTCCCTGAGAACATCAGGACACCCGGCTCCTTGGCCTGACCCAACTATTCTGTACCCTCATAAAAAGGTCAAGAGGTGGCTTGGCTTAGAGATGGCTACTCCCACTGAATCAATGGGGTGCGCATTGCTTATCACAGGCAGATTCTTGGACTGAGTGACTAAGAACCTCCAGGGTGTATTTTTGATGGGGGTGGGGGATCTGGTGGGGGTGGTGAGCTTCCCAGTGGTTCTGGGCTGTCCCTTCATTGCCTGTGGGGAGAGAAGGGACCCAAGCCCTCCCAGTGCTGCTAGGTAGACAGGGATGCCTGCTCATGATCTTTTCTGGTGTAAGAGAAAGTTCATCATGGAGGTCTGGCTGAATGCATACCTGCTCCCTCTGCAGACCCCCAGGATCCTGGGCACCCGGAAACCTGGGCAAATCATTCCCTCTCTGAGCCTCAATTTCTACCCAGCTCTAAAAATTCAATTTCTGTGACTCTGCATCTCTTGTGCCCCAGGAAATAGGCTGCCTTCTCAAGGTAGCCTGGACAAGGACCACCCATCAGAAAACTGCTTTGCCATGCTGTGACCCAGTTCTGAGGGGTCAGCTCTTCCCCAACCAGATGAAAACCTACGATTGTCTGGTCACTGTCAAACATAAAAAGTTCCTCCTGGCTCTGGTCACAGAAAAGTCCTCAGTTTAGTAATTACTATGCCCAGCTCACTGTAGGAATCAAAACTGCAAACCAATTCCAGGTGGCTTCCCCATTCCACCTCTACCCTAAAACATACACCTGAGAAGGGCTGGCTCTTGATAGAGGGTGGTAGGCAGGAAAAAAGGGAATACAGAGGCCTCTGAAGCCATCTACTTCCCAGCCATTTGAGACATGAATATCAAAGTGAGCTTCCCCTGAGACACATTCCTTGATCGGGGGGGTCCATGCATCCCTGATAGATAACATCCTTGCAAATAGCATGGTTGCTAGGAGATCAGACTCTTTTTCAGATAACCTGATTGGTAACTTGTAGCACCTTTATAAATGGTCCAATCTGTAACTACAGCTCTGTTTCCATTGAATGGCACAGCTGCCTCCACATCCTGGCTAGGGAAGGGGATTCTCATGTGCAGACCCCTGCTGTGATAAAGAGAGACCTGTTCTACAGCCTGGCCAGGCCAGCCGAGGCTGAGGGGTGGGAGAAAGCTGATAGGCCTGAGGACAGGAGCCAAGAGGGGAGGACCTGTCCCCTTCATGAGGGAGGGATTTTAAAACCCCAAGAGTCCCTCCCCTTGATGCAGAGTCTAGATGTCTCCAGCTTCCGTAGTGCTTAGTAGAGTCTGCAGTGTCCAGACATCCACAGTGTCCACAGTTTGGGGTGTCCTGTCACCTGCAGCAATGCTCAGAGCAAGACTCCAGAAGTCTACAGATGTGCGCAGCTGTCTGCAGTTCCACACAGAGTTTCAGAGATGCCTGCAGGTTCACTAGTGGACCTGTACAGCTCCTGACCTCCAACTCAGAAGCACAAATGTGGCTGCCCATGGGTCATCACAGCTGGACCTGCCAGCTTTCTGGTCTCTAGGTCAGAAAGTGTCACTTTCTCTCTGTCTCTCTACTTGTCCATCTCCCCTCTCTCCACACCCGCCTACCTCCCTTCTCTCTGCACTGGCCTTGATCCCCACCCTGCTCACCCCAAGCCTATCTGCTCTGTTCTCACTCTCTCCCTTTCAATTCTAAATAAATCATCTTCTAAGTTCCCTTCTGGGTCTCTTCGTAAAATCATTTGTAAACGTGACCAAAGACCAAGGTTTGCTGTCCACTTCCCACATCCTGGACTCTGGACCTGTGATCCCCACTAACAGCTCTCATCCATGACCCTACTTCTCTGCCCCATGCTCCTGAGGTATGCAAGGAGTGTCAATACCACCCTTGGGATTCCTGGCACATTCTCCTCCAAGAAGTTTCCCCTCTCTATTCCTGGCCCCTGGGGAAGCAGAGAGTTGGGGTAATGATCTACAGGTCTTCAGGTATTTCTGTTACAAGGGTGGCAGGTTCTCTCCTGTCAGTGGGGGCCTTGGTCTCAGCCGAGACAGAAAGCATTCTTGTTAACCTTCTTTCCTGGATTGGTGACCCTGGCTTAGAAGAGAGGAAGAGCAGGAAACAGACATTGTGGCTCCAAAAGGAAAATTCCCTCCTTGGGTGGGGACTTTTATGCAGGGGAAGAGGCCGGAAGCAAAGTTGTTGGGGGAGGGGAGATCATTTGCTATTTCACTCCCTAGATCTAAGTGGGGGTGCATTAGTGACCTCACCACCTGTGGCTCCAGGGGTGATGCTGCATAGCTGGGCCTGCTCTCTACTTCCTGTGAGGACCCTGCACCTCTCAGAGGTCAGGAGAATTGGGCTAGGGACGCTGAGCCAGGGAGAGATACCAGGCCCCACCAGGAGCCCCAGCCCTTGCCTGCATCTGGGAGGTCAGGCATGGGAAAATGAACAGTGAGTCATCATCAACCCCGTGCACCACCGAATTAAAAATGAACCAAGCATTTCCCACCCATCAGATGAGCAGCAAATGACAAAGTCTGACACTACCAAGTGTCAAGGGGGAGGAACAATGGGGACTTTCATAGGCTGCTGGAGAGAGTCGGGGAGGTTCCTGTTTAGCCTAAAACTTATTTATACTATTTTGGGGACCTTCACTTTCTTTGTAAAATGATAGAAGATGAGATGGCATCTCGGAAGGTCCTGAGTAGGTGGAGGTCCTGAACTTAATTCATCTATATCAGCTTCCCAGTAAACCCACCACTGGGATGGATGGATTGGAGTCACCTTTGTAACACCAGCATGATGATACTGGGGAAACAGGGATTTGTGCGCCCCACGACCCTGCAGTCCCAAATCTTTCATGTGTTCAGGGAGAAACTTCCACTAGCAATTATAAGAATGTTCTTGGCAGTGTTGTCTGCAACAGCTAAAACCGACAAACCAGGGATAGCCAAAATGCCCATTGATGGAGAATGGACATCACACTGTGTAGCAGAAGATTATGTGTGGTATGACACTATTTTCGTAAAGTATGAAAACATAAAAGAATGCTGTGTTCATAGTTATGTGTGCAGTGAATGTCTGAAGTGTGTTTGGGGGTGATGAATGTCAATTTTTGCCTACAAGGTCTCCCTGAGGATACAGGAAGGAGAAAGACTAAGCTAAGAACAGGATATCCAGCTGGTTAGATACCATCTGAATAGCTTTATTTCCTTAATACTGAAAAGCAAATAGGGCAAAATATTATGATTTGACAAAGTTTGGCAATAATTACACGGGTTTCTGATAAAGTATTATGTATACTTTTCTGTACCATTTGAAATATTTCTTAATATTTTTGTTTTTTTTTTTAAATTGAGATGAAATTCATATATTATAAAACTAATCTTTTTAAAATGACCAGTTCAGTGACATTTAGGATATTCATGGTGTGCAGCCATCATCTCCTCCTAATTGTGAAATATTCTGAAACATTTTCATCACCCCAAAAAGGAAACTTCATATTCATTAAGCAATTGCTTCTCACCCCCTGCTCCCTTCAGTCCCTGGCAAACCATCAGTTTGTGTTCTATGGATTTATGTATTTTGGATATTTTGTATAAATGGAATCATACAATCTGTGATCATTTTTGTCTGCTTCCAGTTCACTAAGCATAGAGTTTTCAAGGGTAACTTGGATCAGTACTTGCAGCATGGGTCAGTACTTCATTCCTTTCCATGACTGAGTAATATTCCATTGTAGAAATATATCACATTTCGTTTAGCCAGTTTATCTGTTGATGGACAATTGAGTTGTCTCCACTTGTTGGTTATTGTGAATACTGCTGTTATGAACATTATGTACCTGTACTTATTTGAGTCCCTGATTTGAATTCTGTCATTATATAACTGGGTGTGGAGTTGCTGTAACATAGGGTAATTTTTTGAGGAATCATTAAACTGTTTTCCACAGTGGCTGCACCATTTTACATTCTAATCATCAGTGCATAAGGATTTGGGTTTCTCCATATCTAAGCCAACACTTGGTATTTTCCATTTTTTATTTGATTTTAAAATTTTATTGTAGGCTTTGCTACTGGACCTATTAAAAAATAATAGCCAAACTAATAGGTTGATATCTCAATGTAGTTTGATTTCATTTCCCCGATGACTAATGTAGTTGAGCATCTTTTCATGTGCTTATTGCCTATTTCTATTTCTTCTTTAGGGAAATGTCTGCTTAAGTCATTGGCCTATTTTCTAATTGTGGTTTTGCTGTTGAGCTGTAATATTCCATAGTTTAAGAAAACCCTCCCAGTGGTTGCCTGGGCCTCTCCAACCCCTTAATTCTCCACTCTTTTTACACAAAGGACCTTGCCCAGCTTCATATGTGCAATCCATGCAGAGGAAGACTTAACAGACTATTCTGCTTTCTCATTTGTCTCCTAGGCAACCTGTGGACTCAGCCTCAATCTACAGAGAAAGAGATTCAGAGACAAGCCAGATGTTCAGGGCCTCTCAGGGAGTGACAGGGATGGGTATGGGAGCAGTGGCTGAGAAGTAAGAGAAGCAACTTCTAAGAAAACTGAGAGGGAAGTGATCCAGGAAAGTGGAAATTAACTTCATCTAGGGACGTTTACTACTGCAGGTCACAAAACCACACAGGGGGAGTAAGATTCCACTGACAGGTGGCTCATTCACACACCCCGACTTTCCCTGAGAGCATGGCGGGTTGGTGGTATCCTCTTGTTCCCTTTGCACATTAGTCCACCCTGCCTGGCTGGGCTGTTATACCCTCAGGGCCACTCCTTCCCCCAAGCTGAGCTAAGAGGAGACAGAGAGGGTCCTGGGGGCCAGGTTAGTCTCTTCTGTGAAACTAGGCCCTCACCACCTGTGACCCCCTGAGCCCAGCTCTCTTGAGGGCAAGTGTGCATGCGTGTATGTGTGTGTGTGTGTTGCACCAGAGTCTTTGGCAAAAGCATGACCCTAACTACCACACTCTCTCATGATTCTCATTATAATCTTCCTCAAACAACCAGAAGACAACCCAAGTCACTCACTAAGCAATTTATGAGACACTAAGACCTTTTTTTGCCTGCACCCATAGCCCTGTGGCATCCAATCCCGTCAGATCTCAGAAGCTAAGCAGGGTCGGGCCTGGTTGGTACTTGGATGGGAGACCACCTGGGGAACACTAGGTGCTGTAGGCTTGGGAGAAGGACCAGGTAGCCCACTCCCAAAACTCAATCTTCCATTGAAAACCCTATGAATAGCAGCAAAGCACTGACAATAGTGTTTCGCCTGTTGTACCCAGGGTTGCTATGAGTCAGATACCGACTCGATGGCACCTAACAACAACAACGAGACCTTTTTGCTTATACATCACTCTGCTGCATCGCATCTCCCCATGAGACATGCTCTCTTTTGGTCAGGACCCTCTGCCTCTGTAAATGCTCTTTGCAAAGCTCTAGATGAAGCCCTTTACTTATTCCCAGGCCCTGGAGAATATCTACCCATTTTCAGAAATCCAACATTGGGCAAACACAGGTCAAGAGATGATAAAGATAAGCACCAAGAGGAACCATTTGGGGACAGAATGATCCAAAGGGTGCTCTTTTGGATGGGGAGGCCCTGTGGGGGTTCCTGCATGGGCCATGTATTTGTATCAAATACATTTAGCTGGCACTGTTCCAGGTTTTGCTTGGCAACCTTGAACATGGAAGCAACTCAAGGAGGCAATGGAGCTAGCTAAAGAGCTGGCTGACCTTGGACAAGTCCCTTCCTACTTTGGGCCTTGGGTCCCTATCTATAAATGGTGGGGCTGGGCTCAGTGGTATCTTGGGTCTCTTCTAAATATTGCTTCCATGATTCTGGTTATCCCTGGGATCTGAAGTCACTCTGGATACACCCAGGTTTGAGTTCAGCTCAATTCTCACAAGTTCATTGATCTTCTGTTACCAACAAACTGCAGCCTGCCTTGCCCCTTACCCTAAGCCCTGCATGGACCAAAGAATCTTTGGTCTTTGGTGTTCGTACTCTCCTGGCTCCAATCAGGCACTAAGAAGCTGGGGTCTTGTTAAACAGCCAGATTCTCACATTTCCTTTCCCAATGCTCCACACCGCCACTTCTTCAGTGGAGGCACAGGAAAAGGTGCCCATCCCTGCTGCAACAAACCAACCACACCCACAGAATAAATAAAGCAAGTCCCTACAGGTGAACGCTGGTGGACCCCGGGGACTTGAGGCCAAGGGGAGTCTGAAGCCAGTGAGCACTTTACAGGCACACACAGTAGGAAACTTTCCGGAAACCACAGAGGCTCCCCGAGTAAGGCAGGACCAAGGGCAGGTGCAGAGACAGCTCCAGGTCAACCAAGGCAGGGGACCGGTTCACCAATAGATCCCCTCACCTCCTCCCACGCCCCACACAGAAGGTAGGGCAGAATGACCTACGGCAGAGCAAACTATGGCCACTATTTTATTTCCCGATCAAATCTGTTGCAAATGCATTCACTTGCCAGAAACTTTAAAACGCCAGAAGAGAATAATCCGGACTCAGCGAGCCCTGATCTCTAAACCTCAGTTGACAATACTATGCGCCGAACGAAATTTTTTCTCTGGAGAAAGTTGAGCACCTTTACAAGGGCGCTGCGCTCACAACATCGACAAAACGCGGAATGAACCGTCTGCGCACCATGCAGGTGATGCGAACCGCGAGCGCAGCTTTTCCGACCAGCGCTCAAAGAACAGACCCTGCCTGGCCCGCTTCCACCGTCTGACCAGAGTTGCAAAGTTTGTTTCTCCTTCTAAGTCTCGAATACTGTTTTCTCCATCACCATTGGTTTAGAATGGGACAAACGACCGGTAGGTGGGGAAGACTTTCTGGACGTGCCCTCCTCACCCTGTTCCGGGGACCCGGGCAGCAGTGCGGAGCCCCCAAGGGAGCGCGCGGCTCAGCACATCCCGTGCCCTCCCCGGCCAGGGCGCGAGGTGTGGGAGCCACTCACAAACTCAAAGATGAACAGCAGGTCGGGGAAGGTGGTGAAGACCGAGAAGCCACTGGGCAGGGTGCTGCCACCCGAAGTCGCTGCGGGGGCCATGCCGGTGAGCTGGCTTTGGCCTGGGGACTTGAAGCTCTGCGCCCCCGCTGACCCCTCGTTTGCTCTGCGGAGCCCAGTGGCTCCGGCGCGCCTGCAAGCGGGTTATGAGCCCGGGAGCCCTGGGCAGAGGAGGGCGGAGCCCTAGCACCCGCCCCGCCCCAGGGGACTTGGCCCGAGGGCCGCGGGCACCGCCCTGAAGCACATCCAGGGCGCTCTGTGGACCTGCACGGGGGAAGGGGGTCTGACTCCCGTGTGCCGTCCTGGAGTGCCCCTTCCTGAGGGGAGCAGGACCAAGCCACTTTGGCCAGGCGCTTTGTAGCTGTGCACACCTCCCAGGTGATCACCGTCCTTTAAGAATGATAGCTACAATAACCTGGCCCGAAACCTCGCAGCTTTGGCAGCGCTTCGGTCACCACTGCTTTAACTCGAGTTGGGTCTCCATATTTTCTCTGGATTCCTCAATGTGCGCGACCTACGCGACCAGGCTCACCGTGGCACCGCTTCCCAGTCCTGACCTCAATTGTAGCCGGGGTCCTGCCGGGGCAGCTCAGAGACTGGCTTTGGCCATCGGCTCCAGCCCTACCCAGGCACTAGGGTGATTCACCAGGGCCCCCTTGCTCCACTTGGTGCCAGAGCCCTGTGCCTGGTGGGGGTCAGAGATTGCTCTCAGCCGCGCTGGCCCCAGCATTAAGCTGGCGGTGGTAGTGCTGGGACAGGTTTGCAGTGAATCCACTGGACAGGAGAGGCATTACCAGAGGAGATTCCTGGGCTGTGCTGCGGGTGGGACATCCCACCCTCAGGCCCTTTGACTCTGTCGATAATGGCGTGTGTGTGTGTGTGTGTGTGTGTGTGTGTGTGTGTGTGTGTGTGTCTTTTCTTATAACACAATTTAACAATCTTCTTTGCTTTTATTTTTAAACAAGTATGACACTCATAATTACCCGTTTAATATTAATATTGCAGAAATGTCTTTACAAACACAAAGTCTAAACCCAGCACTGGGCTTCTGAGAGGGAAATGCCCTCAGCCACCCTGCCTCCCCTGTCCCTACCCCACTCCAGCTTCACCACTCTCAGGGTATGGGGTCTCCTTTCTTTAGGAGGGGCCTCATCATTCCCCTCTACACAGCTGTTTTCCCTGTCCAATTCCTACAGAGAGAAGTGAACTCCTGGACATAGCTCCCAAGAGCAAAAAATCCATGCCTCTGAGCTGGTCATTATAACTAATTATGGAAACGGACAAGGCATTTGAAGTGGGGAAATCAGTCAGTGCCGCTGTGAGCCTCTTTGGGGCAGCCAGCCTTGGTGGCCTGTGACTGGGTGCCCCACCAAGTCCCCAGGGCAGGACTTCCCTGGCCATGATGGCTTGTCTGACTTCCAGGAGTCCTCTCCCCAAGTCCTCACTCACTCTGGGCTTCTCACAGCTTGTCAGTTGGACCTGCTGGTGCCTGAGACAACATCATCTTCCTTCTGAGGAGAGACTATAAGGGGGACGATCCTCAATGAAAGCTGCCCACAGAAAGCCACTGTCAACAAGGGGTGAGATAACCCTCCAGCAAATCCAGCCAAAGCTGCTTGGCAATTTTTCTGTATGTTGTTGTTAGGTGCTGTCAAGTGGGGTCTGATTCATAGGGACCCTGTGTACAATAGAATGAAACACTCCCTGACACCGTGCCATGCCTGGCACTATGTCAATTCTTCTCTGCTATTCACGGGGTTTTCAATGGCTGATTGTTTCAGGATTCCTTCGGGTGTGGGCTACCAGTTCCTTCTCCCATTTTTGTGGTGCTGGGGATCGAACCCAGGGCCTCCGAGCACAGAGCAGCACTCTACCAACTGAGCTAAACCTTAGCCCTTCTGTGAGTATTGTTGTTGTTAGGTGCTGTCGAGTCAGTATCTGACTCATAGCGACCCCCATAGTGTTTTCAATGGCTGACTGCTTCGGGATTGCCTTGGGAGTGGATTGCCAAGTCCTTCTCCCATTTCTGCGGTGCTGGGAATTGAACTCAGGACCTCAGAGACTGCAGCGCAGCGCTCTACCAACTGAGCTAAATCCCAGCCCCCGTGAGTATATACTAATTAAAAAACACAAAGTTGCTACTGACTCAATAATGTCTTTGCCTGGTCTTGAGGTTTTTGTTGTGTTTTGAATGGGATTGTTATTTCACTATTGATTTCAAACCTTTGTTGCTGAGTCCTTTACACGTGGACCTGTTACTTTGGGGACAGGCATGGCTTCTGGTGCACCCCAGTGAGACTCAACAGTTCCAACCCTCCAAGGTATAAGGGTGGAAATGTCTCTGAAAGAGGCTGCAGAAGACTAGGAAGGCCTCCTGGCCAAAGCCAAGGGGCCAAGGTCAAGGGGGCTTGTCCCTGTCTTGGTGACCCTCTCATCTCCCCTGTTATCCCTTGTCTGATGTTCACCTTCCTTACCAGTTTCTACCTTCTGCAGGGTATCCCCCAACCTGTCCGCACCTGCCCTCTTCTTCCCTGCAACAGCATATCCTTGGCACCTAAGGAACCAGCCCCATGCTGATTGCTCAGTAAACATTAGCCCAAAGCAGGGAAGCCGCAGCCTTGTCTGAGCTGGACCACTGAGGAGGAAGTGGAATAAGCCTAGTTGACTGTAAAGAGCACTGGAAAGTGGAGATAGGTCTGACATAATTTCCCAGCATGGCTTCCCTAGGATGCTCTGGGCCACTTGTGGATGATCAAGGTCGTTTGCATACTTATAAGAAGTCGAAGGCCATCCTTTGGTTTCCAGTGGGATATGAAAAAACAGCCTCCGTCAGTAACTCACTGCAGTGTCCTCAGCCTTCCTACCAACAAAATGGGGTTTGGTCTGAGGTGGATGTGGGACTCAGTCAAATTATAGATGGCCTGGGGCAGGTGTCCACAAAGTAGAAACTGGGAAGTCAGGATTGCTATGCAGGCTGAGTCAGGAAGCGGTCACCTCTAGCTCATGCGTGGGTTGGGAGGGAATGGATTGGGCAAGGGGGACATGTTCAGGGAAAGACTCATGCGGCAGGAACTGGCAATAGGTAACAAGGGCTGCGATTTGGTTTCGAGGCCAATAAGATGACTCTCATTTTACCTGTTAGGTAATAAGTCAGCTCAGAAGGGATAAACAGCTGCCCAAGGCCACACAGCTCCTAAATGGAGCTCAATGTTGATCCTGAGTGATGCTGATCTTCAAAGCTGGGAGCACTTCAGATCATGCTCAAGTCGGCGATTGCCAATCAAATGCTGTGCTCCATGCAGACCTTCAAAGCCTCCCAAATCTTCCAGTGGTGATCTCAGGTGTGGCCCTGGGCTCTCGTTCCTGCATCCCTGCCCAGCTGACAGGGCTCCAGACCTTTCCTTCCACTAACTGGGAACACAAAGAGGTTGGAGATCATCCTTATGGATGGGGAGGGTGAGCATAGGTCTGAGTTCAGAGAGCTACCCTGGGCAGGCATTTACCCCAAAGGGTTTTAGTTGTCTAACAGGGATGCCAAGGCTGGCATGAAGCACTGAGGGCCCCTGCTGGCTGGCTGGATCAAAGGCTGTCACAGATGCACCGGCCTCAGAAAAGGGAAGCAGGCATTACAGGACCCATTGGGCACTAGCGGGGCCCCAAGACCTCCTTTCTTCCCAGACCCTTTCTGGCAGGCATTACCTCACCATCCAGTCTCAGAGAGGGCGGCAACATGCCCAGGCCACACAGCATTGCAGGCAACCAGGGTTCTTGAATCCAGAAGACAGGTTCTGTCACTAATGCTCAGTACCTTTTGCACAAAATCCACAACTTTGAAAACTGGCAGCGGTGGCCACTCCCCAGAGTGCTGTCCTTGGATGGGTCCAGGGGTACCATGTGTGCTACAGGCACCAGTGATGACAGGCCATAGCACTGCTCTTTTTCCCTTTCCCAACCTCTCCTGGGTTCACATCCTCTAGTGCCAGGGAGACATGGCGCTCTGCCATTGTCTGAGAAAGCAGCCACTGAGCTCCCAGACTCTGAGCACAAAGCAGGGCTGACAGGGTGCGGGAGACTCAGGATGGGATGGAGGGTGGAGGGCCTGTGAGTGGGGAAGAGAAGTCCCTGCTCCTTTGGAGAGCTGCATCCAGAAGCGTCATGGTGCTCAAGGTGACCATTGCTGGGCTTGGTCTCCACTGGGCACTCTGCCTTCACTGTAGGCCAAGGCCCAAGAGGTGGTATCTGAGTCAGGTCAGGTTTTTGTAATAAACTTCCCAGATTGGTGGCCTATAAACAACAGACATTTATTTCTCACAGTCCTAGTGGCTGGAAGTCCAAGACCCAGGCATTGATGTACGCATGCTGATTGTCTGGTGAGGGGCCTCTTTCTGGCTCAATGATGGTGCCTTCTTGCTGTGTCCTCACATGGTGGAGGAGGTGAGGGGTGTCCTTTATATGGACACTCATCCCACACACGGGAATGGGCTCTGACCTCAAGATATAGGCACTTCCCAAGACCTCAGCTCCTAATAACATCACCTTGAGGGTCAATTTTCAACACAGGAACTTGGAGGGACCCAGGCATTCAGACTTTAGCAGGTGGCACATGGACCAGTCCTGCAGCAAGGTCGAGGTAGGGGCGGGATGCATAGTGGGGTCCCCATTTCTGAGTACTTCTCGCATGGCAGTTCTGGGCCCACCCTGCAGATGTTACAGCCAGCTGAAGAGAGACCCTTGCCCTCAACCCTCAATCAATTCGCTTAGTGTTGGGCAATGGGGAGACCATGGAGCAGGGAGGACACAATCAATGCCTGTTTGAAGCTTGCCATGGAGTACAGGAGACAGCTATCAAGCACAGCATCATTAAGAAGGAGTGATGTTTGGTGTTGGACTCAAAATGCACGGAGCCTCCAGAACATCCACCAGCAAAACCCGTCCTCACCTCGGGGCTCAGGAGCTCATGGGAGGAGGCAGGGTGCTCTGCTATCCAGGTGAACGCCGAGGCTTCCCTACATAGGAACCAGATGTCACAGGTCCCTTTCCATCTCCTGGGCGAGCAGGCAGCACTACCTCCTACACCACAGGGCCCTGAGTTTACCGAAAGTGGCCACTAATAAGAGTCAGAGGCAGGTAGTGAGGTCCGAGGAGGGGGGAAGGCAGAATGTACCCCACCATGTGAGCATGGGCCAGAAGGGAACAGGCACAGACAGGGAGTTCTGGAGGAAAAGGAAACCAGGACCGATGCTGGCAGCGGAGCCTGAGGGGGATGGGAGGCTGCATTGAACTTGGGCGAACAGGGAAGAAAGAGAAAGGGTGCCAAGCTCAGGGAAACCTTTGATCCCTATCAGGAAAGGGGGGCTCCAGAATAGAGGGGGAAATGAACAAGTGCAGGACAGTCTCAAGAAGAGGCAGAAGTCCAAGGATAGGAAGCAAACCTGGAGCTTAGTCAGCACCCTCTGGTCAGCCCCAAGAGTAGCAGCCTCAGCTCCTCCCACTCAGAGCCCATCCTCTGTTCCAGGCAGGGGCGGGAGCCCGCACCCCCACAGGAAGCTTCACCTGTCCAGCAAGCTGCACTAGGAAGTTGGCCCAAGTTGGCAGAAACCTCAGGAAATATGAGCCACATGTCAGGCCAGTGGGTCTTGGGAATGCAGTCTCAGCAGGTCTGGGACCTTGTTAGGCACTTTTCTTTGAGGTTTCACCTGTAATGCCCCTTAGCTCACCTTTGCTACACAGCGCACCTCCTTAGCGGGTGAGGCATCGGTGAGTAAACATGAAAATTCACCAGGTGCCTCCCTGAATGACCTTGGCCCTGGACTCGTCCCTCCAAAACTCACACTTCTACCTGGAGCTTCCTCCAAAGGCCTCCCTGGGGAACTGACGCCCTCGTGGGTGACAAGGCACCCACCTTCTGGAGAAGACACTGCCTGTCTAGTCAATGGGAGGGAAAACCTCTGACCACGGGAGTGGGTGCTCTCCAGCAATGGATTCTTGATATTCCTATTTTCTGTTGGAAAAAAAAAAAAAACTTAGAAAACAGAAAAACAACACTGTACTAACAGCCTCTGATTCTTCCAAATTAAGGCAACTATTTTCATCTCCGCATATTAGAGTTTAGAGGCAAACTCTTTGGCTGTCTGAACCTCTATGTCCATGAAGTGACAGAGCCATTCATTCAGCCTCAAATGAATTCCCCTAGTGCAGTGCTCATGCACTCTGAGCCCAGGGAGCCTGGAAGGTGGCGGTGAGGCCATTGTATCTGCGATGTTGCAAGGAGCATTAAGGCCCTTGTGGGGCCAGTGTGGGTCTTTGGAGGGAGCAGAGCACAGTCCAGCAGGTGCCAATATTTCTTCAGTCTTTGGAATGTCTGGCTGGTGCTAAGCACTTGTAACAGAGGCAAAAGAAACGAAGAGACAGTATCAACCCAGAGGTCCCCGAATTGGCCCAGGGACCCTGAGGTTTGAAAGAGCATGAGATCGGAAATAATAAAACCTCAACAAAGCAGAATTTGGAAACTAGCTGTGAAAGAAGAATGGAAAAGAATGGGACATTCTTCTGGAGAGTAGGAAGAATGTGCTCCTTCTCTGGGTGCCCAGTGCTTTTAGCATGGGGGTTACTGAAGGTCAGGGAACTAGGGTAGAAGAAAGGGAGAGAAGGAAAACATGGGCTTGCAGGCAGGTTCAGGAAAGCTGAGGGGCCCTTGGGTACCACAGTGCTGGGCTCCACTGGTATGTTAAGCCTGAACTTATGACCCAAAATGTGCCCTTTTGAGTACATTGGTTCCTGTCACAACACATGGATCCTTTTTCCTAGTCATGGAGCCTAAAGGAAGAGGAAGGAAACAATCTTGGCTGCCCCAGGTCTTGGTCTATGACTCAGAGCAGTGAAGCCTTGGAGGGAAGGGAAGGGTTTCACCAGTGCCCCACCTGGATGATAGAGGAGCCTCCCTGAAAGGCGCTCCCCTGAGGTATGTGGGGGACACACCCAGCCTAGAGGCAGGATGGCAACCCCAGCCTGAGGGGAGGGGTGGCCCCCCCTGTACAGTCAGCCTGTTTGGGGAGCAGAACTGGTCACCTAATCATGGAGGTGACTCACACCCATCACCTCTGCATCACTTCCCAGGCCCCACTGTCTTTCCAAACCATCACCTCCCAGACTCATCACTTCTCAGATCCGTCACCTCCCCCAGACTCCCTAAAACACCTGACAGCCCAGAATCCTGGTCCTACGGTGTCCTGGGCCAGGCCAGCTCCCCTACTGCCTTTCCCCATCAGCTGCTCCTTATGTGGGAAGGCCGACACTCACTTATGTTAGTCCAATCCACTCAGCACAGGACGGTCCCCAGACAGAGCAGGTCTGTGTCCAGTTGTGGGACCCCATGCTGCAGATGGAGGAGAGACAGCAGATGTCTGTTGGGCTGACATAGCAGGATGACAGGAGAACGGTCTTTGGAGGGGAAAAGAGGAAGCTACAGTTGCAGAGCAATGTGTAAAGCATGTTTGTTTTCTTTTAAGGAAACTAAGTTTGCAAATTGGGAGAAGGATGTGGCAATCTACTCCTAAAACAATCCTGAAACAATCAGCCATTGAACACTCTACTAGGGTCACTATGAGTGGGACCCACTCAGAAGTATGTAACAACAACAAGAAGTTTGTAAATGAGTAGATACATAAGTGCCTGGAGGGCACTTTCCACAGTGTGGATGGGAGTGGTGGGTGAGGAAGAGGTGGGGCCAAGAGCAGGAGAGCGGATTACAGAACACAGAAAAAGTATAACACTACCAGCAGAGGAAGGCCAAACCTGCGTTGGCTGCAGCTCACAGACCTGTGGGGCCCTTTGTCCCACCCAGGACCTCCTGCCTGCTGTAGCCAGCTGGCTGTGCCAGGAGACCCTGGACCTCACTGTTCCTCTTTTCTGGAAAGGTCATTTTTCTTTTCTACATCTCGACTTGGCCCCAACCTCTAATAGACAGGTCTGGGGACATAGCTGGACCACAGTGGCTGCCCATCTGAGGCCAGGAGAGTAGGTCCTCTTACCAGTGGCTAGGATGCCTCTGCTGGTGAGCTCATCTAGCTCTTTGATTGCTTGGGTGGCCTCAGGCCATGGTATTGTTACAGCCCTCTAGCCTTAGGTTTCCTTCCCACAGGGAGGATCCACCATTTAGACACCAGGCCTTGACAACCCACAGATTAGAGAGTGAACTTGAGACCTGATTGAAAATCTCCCTTCTGCCATTTACTCACTGTGCAACTTTAGACAAATTTCTTGTTCTCTCTGGGCCTTGCTTTGCCTGTGTCTACACTGATGATAGTAAATCCCTTTCTTGCAGGATTCTTTGTAGACTAACAAGATAAAATATATTGGGGGCCCTCTGCAGTGCTTGGCACAACATAAACTTCGGGATGTGGAAACTGGTATTGGCATTGGCACAGGCTCACAGTATTACCCTGGGACTCATCACAATCATCTGTATGTTCCTTGTCACACACCTTCCTTTCAGAAGAAAAGTCCTCTCCCATGCTTGGACAAAGCTTCCATTAGAGAGCATGCAGGCTCTTCCTGACACACCGCATCCATACCTCATTTCAGGGAGTCCTACCCAGGCCTGAGGCCATTTCTGTCCTTTCTCCTTCTGGCAAGTAGAAGGTCCTGTTCTGTTTACTGAGGGGGCCTCACCTGGTAAATTCTTGTAAAGCAGAAGATGGAACCAGCACATGAGCTCATGCAGCCTTTGGGGTCTCCTGTGAGCCTATAAATAAAGTACAGGATGACAGGAGAAGTTGTCACCATTGCTGACCTTTGAAATCTTGTAAATATTCCTGGCTTTGCAAAGCTAGAGATGGAAAAGAAATTCAAAAGGGCCTCTGAGTTATCATCAGCCACAGTGGAGATGCAGCCCTCAGTGGACCAGCTTCCTCCATTCCTCCCTGCACCATCAGCTGGCACTATGTCATGCTGTGCATGGAGCAGGTGACACCTGGGGCCTCCCCAAGTCTTAGTCACCTGGCCAATGACTCTGGAGGTTTCACCTCCAAATAGCCTCTTGGGCTTGTAAGGGTGGACAAAGCCACCTGGGCATTTCTACCCTCTTACTACCATTAGTATATGAATTTTGGATTAAGTTCTGACATGAGTTTTGGGGTACAAGCCATATTCAAACCATAACAGAGGTTTCTGGTGTAAGATGGTGGATTGAAGGCAGCCTCTGTGTGACATGGTAAAACAAAGGAGTTAGAATAGGAAGGAATGGAGTCTTTTCCATAGAAAGAAGGCCTGGAGAAGCACAGAAATCACAAAGGGGACTGTTGGTTTGTTCCAGATAGGAGAACAGAGCTGAAACAACAAGAACAACTGATCAGGACACTTCTCTGATCATGGCTTCCAGCTGAGGAGAGGAAATGACGCCTTCATCCAAAAAGATGCACAAATCACAAATCAGATACAAAAAACATGAAAAAAGAAGCAACACATCTCCTCCAAGAAGCGATGATTGCTTAACCAGTGAATCTAAAGATACTGAAACAGTGGCAATGTCAGATAAAGCATTTAAAAGTTTACTTATAAAAATGATCAGCGACTTCAAAGAGGACATAAACAGGCAAATGAATGAAGTAATAAAATCAATATAGGACTTAGGTCAGAAAGTCAACAATGCAGAAGACAAAGCCAGCAAAATGGATGAGAAATTCAGGAGTAAAATTGAGATTTTGAAAACAACTAACAAATGTTAGAAATGAAGAATTCAATAAACTTAATAAAAACCACAGTGGAAAGCATCACCAGTAGACTAGATGAAACAAAAGATAGAACATCAGGGATGGAGGATAAGGTTGAGGAAATACTACATTTAGATATCAACAAAGAAAAAGATTAAAAGAATACGACCACAGTTTTGAAGAACTTTGGGACATGATTAGGGGATCAAACCTAAGAGTCCATGGGGTAGAAGAAGGAGCTGAGATAAAACTAAATTTATAGAAAACTTATTTAGTGAAATTATAGCAGAAAATTTCCCAAATGTGGGGAAAGAAATGGACATCCAACCACAAGAGGCATTTAGAACACCAAACAGACTTGACCTGAAAAGAACATCCCTACAACACCTAATAATTAAAATGCCAAGATTATATACAAAGAAATGATATTAAAAGCTGCAAGAGAAAGACACCAACTCACTTACAAAGGAAAATCCATCAGCAATACATCAGACCTCTCAACATAAACTCTAAATTCTAGGAAACAATAGAAAGATATACTTCAAGCCCTGAAAATAAATAATTACCAACTGAGATTATTATATCCAGCAAAGTTGTTATTTAAAATGGATAGAGAAATAAAGACATTCCATGATAAGCACACACTTAAGCAATACATTACCATCAATCCAGCACTGCAGAAAATACTTCAAGGGATCCTACACACACAGGAGGAAGAAAGACAGTCTTCACTACAAGAGTACAGGAGAGAATAAACCCCAAGGGAAGAACAGCCAAACTAAAGAGAAGTAGGAAAGAATTAATCATGTCTAACTCAACAACAACAACGACAACAACAACAACAACAACAACACCCCAGCAAACTCAAAATATAAACAAAGGAGAAAGAAAAGACTGAGTAGTTTATGAACTAACCAGGGAAACATCCAACTGAACAACTAGCAAACCTTTCTCAATAATAATCCTAAGTATAAATGGTATTCTCTAATTAAAAGTCATAGATTAGTTGACTGGATTAAAAAACAGGATCTAACAATTTGTTGTCTGCGAGAAACATATCTCACTGGCAAAGACACTCACAGACTGAAAGTGAGAGGATGGCCAATTGATATACCAAGCAAGTGGGAGGCAAAAAAGAAAAAAAAAGTAGCCATCTTTATATCAGACAAAGTAGACCTCAAGTTAAAACTAGTCCAAAGAGACAAAGAAAGTCACTATATATTAATAAAGGGAATAATTGATCAAGAAGGTATAACAATTGTAAATATATATGGACCAAACACTGGTGCACTCAACTTCATTTAAAAAAACCCTACCAGACTTAAAGAGACAGATAGGTCCAGATACAATAATAATGGGTGACTTAAATACTCCACTGTCTCCAACAGATAAAACATCCAAACAAAAAATCAACAAAAAAACTTCAGAGTTAAACACCACCATAGATCAAATGGACTTAATAGACATATACAGAATATTCCACCCAAAAGCTACAGAATACACATTCTTCTCTGCAGCCCATGGAACTTTCTCTAAAATAGATCTCATTTCAGGCCATAACTCAAGTCCTAATAAATATGGAAAAATCAAAACAATTTCATGTATCTTATCAGATCATGATGGAATAAAACTAGAAATGAACAGCAAGAGAAATTACAGATACTATACAAATACATGGAGAACAAACAATACCCTCTTAAATGACCAATGGGTACTTGAAGATATCAGAGAGGAGATTTAAAAATTCCTAGAATCAAATGAAAATGAAAACACAACCTACCAGAACCTTTGGGTTAGACCAAAGGCAGTGTTAAGAGGGAAATTCATAGTGATGAGTGCCTATATTAAAAAAATTGAGCAAGATCAAACAAATTACTTAATGATGCAGCTGAAGTTCTTGAAAAAGAAGGAAAAACAAAACTCCAAACCAGTAGAGGGAAAGAAATAATAAAGACCAGAGCAGAAACTAATGAAATGGAGACTAAAAGAACAATAAAAAGAACTGATGAAACAAAGATCTGGTTCTTTGAAAGGATAAGCAAGATTGACAGACCCTTAGCAAAACTAACCAGAAGGAAGAGAGAGAAGACTCAAATCAAGAAAATTAGAGATGAAAAGGGAACATTAAAACAGATTCCAATGAAATCTAGAGAATCATTAGGGAATACTTTGAAAAATTATATTCCAAAAAACTGGAAAATTTATATGAGGTGGATAAATTCCTAGGCACATATGACCTGCCAAAGTTAAGTCAACAGGATATAAACAACTTAAATAGACCTATAATGAGTAGCAAGATCAAAGCAATAATAAAGAGTCTCATAACAAAGAAAAGCCCAGGACCAGATGAATTCACTGCTGAATTCTATAAAAACTTTAAAGAAGAATTAACACTAATGCTTCTCAAATTATTCCACAAAATACAAATGGAAGGAACACTACCACACTCATTCTATGAAGCCAATATTACTGTGATAGCAAAACCAGAGAAGGATACATCAAAAAATGAAAACTGTAGACCAATATCCCTAATGAGCTTAGATGCAAAAATCCTTAATAAAATACTTGCAAATCAACATCAACAACATATTAAAATGATCATATATTATGATCAAGTTGGTTTCCTCACAGGGATTCAAGGCTGTTTCAACATATGTGAGATTATAAGCATAATAAAACATATAAATAAATTCAGAAATAGAAACTACATGATGCTATCAATAGATGCTGAAAGGCCTTTGACAAAGTCCAACATCCTTTTCTGATAAAAAGCCTTGAAGAAACTAGGAATTGAAGGAACATACCTCAGCATAATATAGGCAATATATGGAAAAACCCTCCACCAACATCATACTAAATGAGGAGAAACTGAAAGCATTTCCCCTAAAATAGGAATAAGACAAGGTGTCCATTGTCTACATTGCTATTCAATGTAGTAATTGAACTATTAGTCACAGAAATAAGACAATAGAAAGAAATAAAAGGGATCCAAATAGGAAAGGAAGAAGTCAAATTATTCCTATTTGCAGATGACATGATCCTGTACTTAAGAGACTTAAGAGACTTAAGAGACTCAAAAGACTCCACCAGAAAACTCTCAGAACAAAGTAGAAAGATACAAAATTAACATACAAAAACCAGTAGTTTTTCTTTATATCAATAATGACCAGGCACAGAAAGAAACCAGGAAAACAATCCCATTCACAATAGCTTCAAAACAAATAAAATACCTGGGAATAAACCACCAAGGAATTGAAAGACCTTCACAAGGAAAACTTTAAAAAACTAAAGAAAGAGATTGAAGAAGACAACAGAAGGTGGAAAGATCTCCCATGCTCATGGATTGGAAGAATTAATATTGTGAAAATGACTATATTACCAAAAGCAATATACAGATTTTATGGAATCCCCATCAAAATCCCAGTGACATTCTTCAGAGAAATACAGAAAACAATTCAAAAATTTATTTGGAAGCACAAAAGACCCTGAATCACTAAAGTGATCCTGAGCAGAAAGAACAATGCAGGGGACATCACAATTCCTTATTTCAAATTATACTACAAAGCTATAGTAACAAAAACTACATGGTACTGGCACAAAAACAGACATGTAGACCAATAGAACAGAATAGAGGATCCAGAAATAAACCCATGCACCTACAGCCACCTGATATTTGACAAAGGAGCCAAAAGTATAAGTTGGAGAAAAGACAAATGGTGTCTTTTCAACAAATGATGCTAGGAGAACTGGATATCCTCATGGAGAAGACTGAAATTAGATCCTTCTCTCTCACCTTGTACAAAAATCAGTTCAAAATGGATCGAAGACCTTAAGGTAAAACCTGAAGCTTTGAAACTGCTAGAGGAAAACATAAGGGAAACACTTCAAGGCATAAGCATAGTCAAGGACTTTCTGAATAGGACCCACAAAGCACAGGAAATAATAGAAAGAATTGCCAAGTGGGATTGCATGAAATTAAAAAGCATTTACACAGCAAAGGACACAATTATCAGAGTGAAGAGACAGCCTACAGAATGGGAGAAAACCTTCACCAGCTATACATCAGACAGGGGAGTAATATCTAGAATATATAAAGAGATCAAAAAATTAAACATCAAAAAACCAAATCAAACAATGGGCAAAAGAACTGAACAGAGACTTCTCAAAAGAAGAAATGCAAATAGCCAACAATTATATGAAAAAATGTTGAATATCCTTAGCCATCAGAGAAATCCAAGTCAAAACTAATGAAATAGAGACTAAAAGAACAATAAAAAGAACTGATGAGACAAAGAGCTGGTTCTCTGAAAGGCTAAACAAGATTGACAGACCCTTAGCAAAACTAACCAGAAGGAAGAGAGAGAAGACTCAAATCAAGAAAATTAGAGATGAGATAACATCTCACTCCAGTCAGAATGGCTACCATCAACAAAACAAACATCAACAAATGCTGAGAGAATGCCAGGAGAAATGAACCCTTATACACTGCTGGTGGGAATGCAAGTTGGTGCAGCCACTATGGAAATCAGTATGGAGGTTCCTCAAAAAACTAAACATAGAACTGTCATTGTTGTTGTTATGTGCTGTCGAGTCGGTATCCGATTCATAGCGACCCTCATAGGGTTTTCAATGGCTGACTGTTTCGGGATTGCCTTGGGAGTGGATTGCCAGACCCTTCTCCCATTTTTGCGGTGCTGGGAATTCAACTCAGGACCTCAGAGACTGCAGCGCAGTGCTTTACCAACTGAGCTAAATCCCAGCCCAGAACTGTCATAGGGGCTGGGATTTAGCTCAGTTGGTAGAGTGCTGCTCTGTAGTCTCTGAGATCCCCAGTTCAATTCCCAGCACAGCAAAAATGGGAGAAGAATGTGGCAATCGACTCCCCAGGGAATCCCAAAACAATCAGCCATTGAAAACCCTAGAAGGGTTGCTATGAGACGGACATGACTTGATGGCACCTAACAACAACAACAAAACTATCACATGACCTGGCTATCCCACTCCTGAGTATTTATTCAAAGGAATATAAGTCAATATACCATAGAGATACCTGCTCATCTATGTTTGTTGTTGTTGTTAGGTGCCGTCAAGTCAATGTCTGATTCATAGTGACCTTATGTACAATAAATGCAACATTATTGTCGTGCTTTTCTGCTATTCATAGGGTTTTCAATGGCTGATTGGTTTTGGGGAGTTGGTTGCCAGGTCCTTCTTCCAAGCCTACAGTATCTGGTGTTCCCAGGCAGTCTCCCATCCAAGTACTCACCAGGCACAACCCTGCTTAGCTTCTGAGATCTGATGGGATCAGACACCACAGTGGTATGGCTGAAGGCTCCATCAATATTTATTGCAGCATTATTCACTATTGCCAAGATATGGAATCAACTTAGGTGTCCATCAACAGATGAATGGATAAGGAAATTGTGGTACATATACACCATGAAATTATATTCAGCCATAAAGAAGGACAAAATATTGGCATTCACTGGAAAATGGATGGAACTAGAGATCATCATTTTAAGTGAATTAAGCCAGACCCAGAAAGATAAACACCACATGTTTTCTCTCATCCATGGATGCTAGACTTCAATATACATTCATTATTAAAACATATAGATCATGAAAACAGACAGGATTTAAGTAGAAAAAGATAATGGATGAAAGAAAAGGGTGAGGTGGCAAGGAGAAAGGGTAATGGGGGGAAAATATCCTGTATGCTGCCCTTATGGCAAAATCAGATGTACTGTCCCAACATATAGGCATAGGAAAGCATTCCCTTAATAGGACTACAATTGCTCAGGAAATTGCACCAAGAATAGACAAATGGGATTACATGAAATTAAAAAGCTTCTGTACAGCAAAGGAAATAATCAACATGGTTAAGGAAGAGCCCACTGGATAAGAGAAAATCTTTGCATCCTACACATCTGACAGAGGACTAATTTCTAGAATTTACAAAGAACTCAAGAAAGAAATTCCAAGACAACAAATAATCCAATACACATGTGGGCAAAAGAACTGAATAGACAGTTCTCAAATGGAGAAGTTCATAAGGCTATGAAGCACATGAAAAAATGCTCAATATCCCTAGCCATTAGGGAAATGCAAATCAAACCAATTCTGAGATTCCACCTTACTCCAGTAAGATTGGCCATGATCAACAAAACAAATCATAACAAATGCTGGTGAGATTGTGGAGAAAAAGGAACCCTCTTACAGTGTTGGTGGGACTTTAAATTGGTTCGACCACTTTGGAAATCAATATGGAGATACCTCAGAAAACTAAAAATAGAACTCCACACTACCCAGCTATACCAGTATGGTGAATATACCCAAAGGGAGATGAGTCATCATACTACAGAGACACCTGCATCCCCATATTCAATGCGGCACTTTTCACAATAGCAAGGATATGAAACAAACCAAGGTGTCCATCAACAGAAGAATGGATAAAAAAAATTATGGTACACATACACAATGGAATACTCAGCAATAAAAAAATGAAATAATGTCATTTGCAGCAAAATGGCTGGAACTGGAGAACATCATCTTAAGTGAACAAACACTCAAAAAGAGAAACACTACCTGTTCTCACTCATATGTGGGACCTGAATCTTACTTAAAGGAAGAAAAACTCCTATACATAAATTGATATATTGAGGTATTAGAAAATCTGGTCCATCCAGAATTAATAATAATGGGAGACTTCAATACCTCACTTTTATACAGAGAAAGGTCATCAAAATGAAAAATCAACAGAGAAACGTCAAATCTCCCCTCTAAACCAGTTGGCTCTCACAGATATATACAGAATATTTCATCCACACGATGAGGAATACACATTCTTTTCAGCTCCACATGGTACGTTTTCTAAGATAGATCATATGCTAGTCCATAAGAACTCTCTCAACAAATACAAAAAAGTAGAAATTATCCCCTGTTCCTTATCAGATCATAATGGGATAAAATTGGAGCTCAAGAGCAAGAATAATTCCAGAAACTTTACAAACTCATGGAGACTGAATAATACACTGCTGAATGACCAATGGATCATTGATGAAATCAAATTGGAATTTAAAAAATTCCTACAGTCAAATGATGATGAATACACATCTTACCAAAACATATGGGATACAGCAAAGGCAGTTTTAAGAGGGAAGTTTATAGCATTAAGTGCCTTCATCAATAAAATACAGAAGAGCCAAATAAATGACCTAATGATGCATCTTAAGACACTAGAAATCCAACAAAAAAATCAATCCTAAAAGGAACACCCAAAAGGAAATTACAAAAATAAAGGGAGAAATATCTCAATTAGAATCCAAAGAGATAATTCAAAAAATTAATAAGACTAAGAGCTGGTTCTTTGAAAAGATTAAAAAAATAGACACCCCTCTGGCTAACCTCATCAAAAAAAAAAAGGAAAAATCTAATATAGTATGGATTATGAAACACAATGGGTCCATAACCACTGACTTCAATGAAATAAAGAAAATTTTCAGGGATTACTATGAGAGACTGTATTCCCAAAAATATGAAAATGCAGAAGAAATGGACAATTTTATTAACATGTATGACCTACCAAAGCTAACCCCAGAAGACATAACTGACTTAAACAAGCCCATTACATACACAGAAATAGAAAAGGTACTTAAAAGTCTCCCAACAAAGAAGAGACCAGGTCCTGATGGATTCATGGCAGAATTTTACCAAACTTTTAAAGAAGATATAATACCTGTCTTCCTCAAATTATTACAAAAAATAGAAAAGGAGGGAACACTCCCAAATTCATTCTATGAAGCTACCATCACCCTGATACCTAAACCAGGAAATGATTCATCTAAGATAGAGAATTATAGACCCATCTTCCTTATGAATCTAGATGCAAAAATATTTAATAAAATTCTGTCAAACAGAATCCAGCAGCATATGAAAAAGATTATTCAGCATGACCAAGTGGGATTTATACCACAGATGCAAGTCTGGTTTAACATACGGAAATCAATTAATGTAATCCAGCATATCAAGAATCTGACAAACAAAAACCACATGATCATCTCAATGGATGCTGAAAAGGCCTTCACAAAGTGCAACACATTTTCATGATAAAAATGCTGGAGAAGATAGGTATAACAGGCAAATACCTTAATATCATAAAAGCCACTTATGACAAACCTACAGCCAACATTATATTAAATGGAGAAAAACTGAAACCATTTCCTCTTAGATCCGGAACAAGACAAGGATGTCCTCTCTCTCCTATTCTATTTAACATAGTAATTGAAGTCCTGGCCAGGGCAATCAGACAAGAGAAAGAAATCAAAGGGACACAGACTGGCAAGGAAGAGGTCAAATTATCCTTATTTGCAGATGATATGATCCTATACCTGAAAGACCCCAAAACCTCAAACAGAAAACTGCCAGAACTAATTAACTTCTTCAGCAAAGTGGCAGGTTATAGAATCAACACACAAAAATCAATAGGTTTTCTTTATACCAACTCCAAACAGGAAGAGAAGGAAATTTCAGGAAAAATACCATTCATGATAGCCCACCAGAAAATTAAATACCTTGGAATCAATCTAACCAAAGACCCTTCAGATCTCTATAAGGAAAATTTCAAAACATTAAAGAAAGAAATCCCCCACACATCTGTCAGTTTGCCGCACTGGGGAGGCTTGTGCGTTGTGATGAGGCTGAGAGCTCTGCCACTGTAACCTCGGACATGAGCAAGGTTACCCATGGTGGACAGGTTTTCAGCTGAGCTTCCAGACTAAGACAGATTAGGGAGTAGTACCTGGCGAGCCACTCCCGAAACAACTAGCCATTGAAAACCTTATGGATAGCAAAGAAACACTGTCAGATATAGTGTTGGAAAATGAGGCCCACAGGTTGGAAGGCACTTAAAAGACTACTGGGGAAGAGTTGCCTCCTCCAAGGAGAGTCTACCATGATGATGGAAATGGAGTAAAGTCCCAGGGTGCTCAACTTGCTGATGTTGCATGAGTCAAAATGAGGAGAAACAACTGTAAACATCCATTAATAATTAGAACATGGAATGTACGTAGTATGAATCTAGAAAATTAGAAATTGTTAAAAGAGAAATGGAGCACATAAACATTGACATTCTAGGCATCAGTGAGCTAAAATGGACTGGCATAGGCCATTTTGAGTCAGACAATCATATGGTCTACTATGCTGGGAATGATAAACTAAAGAGAAATGGGGTTGTATTCATCATCAAAAAAGACATTTCAAGATCTGTCATGAAATACAATGTTGTCAGTGATAGAATAATATCCATACACCTACAAGGAAGGCCAATTAATATGATTATTATTCAATTTATGCACCCATCACTAAGGCCACAAATGAAGAAAGGGAAGACTTCTATCAGCTTCTGCAATCTGAAATAGATCAAACATACAATCAAGACATACTGATAATCACTGGTGACTGGAATGCAAAGGTTGGAAACAAAGAAGAAGGCTGAGTAGTTGGAAAATATGGTCTGGGTGACAGAAATGAAGCTGGAGAGCACATGATAGACTTTTGTCAGACCAATGACATTTTCATTGCAAATACATTTTTTTCAACATCATAAACGGAGAGTATACACATGGACTTCAGCAGATGGAACATACAGGAATCAAATTGACTACATATGTGGAAAGAGATGATGGAAAAGCTCTGTACAAAATGTCAAAACAAGACCAGGTGCTGACTGTGGATCAGACTATCAACTTCTCATGTGCAAGTTCAAATTGAAGCTGAAGAAAACTAGAACAAGTATACGAGAGTCACGGTATGACCTTGAGTATATCCCACTTGAGTTCAGAGACCACCCCAAAAATAGGTTTAACGCATCAGACACAAATGATAGGAGACCAGAAGAGTTGTGGCATGACATAAAAGATATCATTCAAGAAGGAAGCAAAAAGTTTTTAAAAAGACAAGAAAAAAAGAAAAGACCAAATTACATGTCAAAAGAGACACTGGACCTTGCCCTCGAACGTCCAGCAGCTAAAGCAAAAGGAAGGCATGATGAAGTTAAGGAACTAAACAGAAGATTTCAGAAGGGAGCATGAGAAGACAAAAATAAATATTATAACGACATGTGCAAGGAGCTGGAGACAGAAAACCAAAAGGGAAGAACACGATCTGTGTTTCTCAAGCTTAAGGAAGTGAAGAAAAAATTCAAGCCTCGAGTGGCAGTAGTAAAAGATTCTACAGGGAAAATATTAAATGATGCAGGACACATCAAAAGAAGATGGGAAGAATATGCAGAGTCATTATACAAGAAAGAATTCGTAGATGACCAACCATTCCAAGAGGCTGCATATGAAGAGGAACCAATGGTGTTGAAGGATGAAATGGAAGCTGCCTTGAAAGAACTGGTGAAACACAAGGCTCCAGGAATTGATGGGATACCAACAGAGATGTTTTAACAAACAGATGCAGCACTGGAGGTGTTAACATGTTTATGCCAACAGATTTGGAAAACAGCTACTTGGCCAAATGACTGGAAAAGATCCATATTTGTGCCTATTTCCAAAAAAGGGGATCCAACTGAATGTGCAAACTATTGAACAATGTCATTAATATCACACACCAGCAAAATTCTACTAAAGATCATTCAGAAGCCACTGCAGCAGTATATAGACAGGGAATTACTGGAAAATCAAGCGGGATTCAGAAGAGGGCAGGGAACCAGGGACATCATTGCTGATGTCAGGTGGATATTAGCTGAAAGCAGAGAATATCAGAAAGATGTCTATCTATGTTTTATTGACTATGCAAAAGTATTTGATTGTGTGGATCATAACAAATTATGGATAACACTTCAGAAAATGGGAATACCAGAACACCTAATTGTGCTCATGAGAAACCTGTACATGAACCAGGAGGCAGTTGTTCGAATAGAACAAGGAAACACTGAGTGGTTTAAAGTTGAGAAAGGTGTGCATCAGGGCTGTATACTTTCACCTTATCTCTTCAATTTATACGCTGAGCAAATAATCCAAGAAGCTGGACTATATGAGGAAGAACGTGGCATCAAGATTGGAGGAAGACTCATTAACAACCTATGTTATGCAGATGACACAACTCTGCTTGCTGAAAGTGAAGAGAATTTAAAACATTTACTGATGAAGATCAAAGATCATAGCCTTCAATATGGGTTATGACTAAATATCAACAAAACAAAAATCCTTACAACTGGGTAAGCACGCAACTTCACAATAAATGGAGAAAAGATTGAGGTTGTCCAAGATTTTGCTTGGCTTGGCTCTATAATCAACACCCACGGAAGCAGCAGCCAAGAAATCAAAAGACGCATTGCTCTAGGAAAAGCTGTGGCAAAAGATCTCTTTAGAGTATTGAAAAGCAAAGACGTCACATTGAAGACGAAGGTGCGTCTGACTCATGCCACGGTATTTTCAGTGGCATCCCATGGTTGTGAAAGCTGGACATTGAACAAGAGAGACAGAAAAAGAATTGATGCTTTTGAATTGTGGTGCTGGAGACGTCTATTGAATGTATCATGGACTGCCAAAAGAACCAACAAATCTGTCTTAGAAGAAGTGCAACCAGGGTGCTCCTTGGAAGCAAGAATGGCCAGACTGCGTCTTACATATTTCGGACATGTAGTCAGGAGAGATCAATCCCTGGAGAAGGACATCATGTTTGGGAGAGTGGCAGGTCAACGGAAAAGAGGAAAACCCTCCACCAGATGGATTGACACAGTGTCTGCAACAATGGGCTTAAACATAAATAAGATGGTTTGCCTGGCAC